>CM035158.1:122718360-122937840 GCA_020205615.1 Panax quinquefolius
GTCCTACTCCTTCAGAGCTTACTTAATAAATTTGGGGAGGCACAGAAATGCCAAGAAACTTGAAAAGTATTCTTTTTCCTATTATATGGGACATGTGGACTAAAAGGAATGCCAAAATTTTCAATGATATTGATACCTTCCACTTCTTTGGGATAGGGATTCATTTTTAGCAATGCTGTGGGTTTAGACTATAGGAGCTATTAGAGAAGTTGTTATTTTTGTTGGGTCTCCAACTTTTTAGGATTATTTTTATGATAATAATAATTTGTAAATAGGTTAAAAAAATATTAGAATCATCTCCGTAGAATTTATTCTATAATTGATTTTAATTATCTTATTTGCTTTGACCAAAAATATTTTCAAATTTTATTAAATTAATATTTTCTTGACCTTCATAATTTAATATCAAGTGTTAAAGAGATTAGTTCATGTAGTAACATTTCCTAAGGCAAGGAAACTACTATTCTTCCTAAATGATTTTTTATACACTAAAGCTTTCAAAATACTATATTATATGTTAAAGTTATTTTGACAAAAATATCGAGGGCAAAAAGAAGTTGCAAACTTAGAATGAATAAAAGGCCAAAGCCTTTTACTCCACATCGCCCAGTATAGCACAAAATTAAATCCCACATGGTCATTTAATTCTTTCTAAAAATAACATGTGCAAAAACTAAAGTAACATGCAAAAAGCAAAAGGCTAAAGCCTATTTACTTTATCCGAGAATTGCTAGCATGTGCTTGGAATAGTTTGAAAATGGAAATTGAAAAACTTAGAAGGCATTTTTGTTTAAAGGCTAAACTTTCAAAGTTCAAAATTCAAATTAAAAAGTAAGTGTGTTTTCTTTAAAGGCCAATCCATGTGATTACTTTTTAATCCATTCTAGCGTTTGATTTTGAAATCAAGAAATCCCAACCTTTGTTTTTTCAAATAAACTTTGAAAAGACCTTTATACCCTAAGCTTGAAAAATTTATAAATAGGACTTTTCATTCATTTCATCTTGCCAATTTCAAAAGAAAGAAAAACAAATGCTCCTTGCCTACATTATCTCTCTAAGCTTTCAAGAATCTCACTCTCTTCTACTAAAAGTACTTATCTTTTGTCGAAGAGAAAATTAGTCAAAGCATTTGAGATAAGTTCTTAAATTGATTTATTTGAATTATCTCATATTTGTTTATCTATATTTTATCTATTTATATCTTATAAAAGTTTCGTACCCGGACACTGAGACTATAACAGATATATTCCTCTTAAGTTAGATAATTAGCCGAACGAGTACTCAAAGTCTAAGTGATATTTTATTGACATAATTTATTTATATAAATATATTTTGTACTTGGGCACCGAGACTATAGCGGAGATATCATTCACTATAAAAGTTACTTAAACTTTTACATCTAAAATTTAATTTATATCAGCTTAACATAGAAGCACATTTCTTCATTTATAAAGGAAAAGTAAACATTTATAAATTTGCACTAAATTATATATCTGCTTATGTAAGAAGCATCTTTCTAAACAAACTTTTATTGAAAAAGTTTTTTAAGTGAGTTGGTTGTTTTTATATATCTGTGAGAAAGAGAAAGTGATCCTTTAACCAATACCAGTCATAAATAAGTCAACGGGTAGTTGGGTCTCTAGTGAATTTGTGAGGTGATGGATAGACTTCTTTCAAGACCAGCTTGTAAAACAAAACTAAACTTAGAAAACAGGTACAACTACGTTTGAGGAAGGAGCGGGGAGCAGTTGTCCAAGACAAGTAGTTATAAGAATAGTTGAAAGTTGATCAAGAAAACTTTGTAAAGGCTTCTTCGCCTGTAGAAGGAGTGTTTATTATAGATAGTAATAGGATCTCAAGTCCTGAGTAGGAGCTTAAGACTGGACGTAGCAACATATCCCGGATGTTGTTGTGAATCAGATAAATCTCCATATATTGTGTGATTAAATTTTTATTGTCATTAATTTATGACACTGTAAATTAATTAATTAAAAATTCAAAAAGGCTTAAGATAAATTTTTAAACAGTAATAATATATTCAATCTTCTTCTAGATTATTATTAAACTTTCAATTTTAAATACTTTATTAATTTTTTCTTTATTTTCCCGCTTGTATTTGTCTGGATGACTCCAGTCCTCCCATTCTGTTCTCTCTCTTCCATCTAATAAAACTTTTTTCATTGGAAAAAATTTTGGCAACTGAATTAGAGTAGCTGGGGAAAAGAAATTTGCCATTTGGGAGTTGACTGACAGATCACTTTAAAGTTTAAACTATAAAAATTATGGAAGCAAGGGGGGATTCTGATCTGTTCTCTTTCTTATTATTATTTTTTGGATAAAAGAGAGATTTTATTAGATGAAAAAGAGAGCATACAAGTAAAGTGGAACAAATAGTCCACCCATTTATATAAAAAGTGGAAGGGAAAAAATAATTAAAAGTGAGAGCAGTTCTCCAATCTCTACAAAGATCATAAACAGAAATTCCCCTAAAGGCACCCATGGCGGTAAAGGGCTAAAAAACGAAGAAACAAATCCTATCCTGCAACAAAGAGAAAGATAAATAGTAGACACTTCCTTTTAGTGTAAAAAATTGACAAAATTGAGAAGTACTCATGTTGGACTCTTTAAAATACCATGTTTAATCGGACACTCTATCTGAGTCCATGTAACATAGGATAGTCTAAGTGTACATCAAGATTCTTGAGAACCACATCCCAAGGAAAAGATGCATCACACATCAAGATATAAAATATTTGATTCATCAGCAAATATATATATACACACACACACCAATATTTGTATATTTTCTTCATCCCTCCCCAAAATAAGACTATCACATCATATATAAACACCAAGATTGTGAGACCAAGTTAAAGCTTGGGGACAAAGTTGACGTAGATTAACAGCCCACTTTTACTGCCCAAAAGAAAAATATAAATTACCCTTGAAGCTAAAACAAAGTGCAAGTAGACTGAAAAACAATTAGTAGCATATAAACCTCTAGAAACATAAAATATGAATCTGATCTTAAATTCACAGCACCCTTAAACCACATAAGTTCTCCCTTTGAACACGCTCCTTCTTAAACCTCTAATGGACTGCATCATTAGAAGATTTTCATACACTGGTCTATGGGAACTAAGTCATTCTTTGTATTAGTGGAAATAATTCATACATGTCCCATAACCAACACGGCCACGAGAGAGAGAGGGGGAGGGAGGGAGAGACTTCATAAGAATTATTTTATATACCTTATTTCCCTGATCACCATCTTCAATTAACATCACGATTTTCATGCAAACCTCACAAAAGCCCTTGTTTCCTCTAACGCGCAAGATAACAGCATCCTAAACACACCCCTTGGCCCTTGCACAAGGAAAACGTACATGTATAACACATATAGTATGCACTTTTCTGACACTTCTCATTGCTACACTGGTGCCAGCCTGAAACAGAAGAAAATGATAATCCTTAACCTAAAAAATATCCAATTAAAGAGGCAATCACTCCAACAAACTTAAAAAGAACACATGGAACTTCCAAAAAGGTACAACAACCAACTGTATACCATGAAGGAAAACAGAATGGAAAAGATATAATGGAAATAAATTGAAACCCAGAGCCTCTATGCTTAAAGCTTAAAGATTCATGAAAGACTTGAAACTTTTTACTCTTTTGGAAGTATAAAAGGGGCATGTTCTTGTACTCAAAATTTTTATTAGTTAAGTTCTTACGAGTTCTATTAACGAAAATAATATAAAAATATTTCATCCATGATCTGAATAGACTAATGATGTAGAAAGCATTATTTCCTCAGCAGTAAAACGTACAGCTTCACAGAATAAAGAAAGTAGTCACAAGAAAGAGAGTTATTTGGGAAGTGCATCATGTACGAAGCAACAAGGTTGTAAAACTAAAATGCTATGAAAGAAATATAAAGTATATTCCTTATTTTTCCTTTTCCTTTACAGCAAAACTATATTTTGATGTAGCAGGAAGAAGTTAATGAGAAAGAAAAGAAACCGAAATAATTGTGACCATCTCTTGTAGTTTCCACAAGACTATGTTCATACTTTGACGACAAGTTTTGGGACGAAAATGGCTCAGACCATGATGTTGGCTCACTCTCAAAAGTGGAACGCAATGCCTTAAGACATTAAATTAGTCCAAAGCACAAAGATTGCATTCATACAAGCTTATCCTGGACAACATGGAAGAATAATCAATCCCTTTAAAAGTCAAAATAATTTTGTGGTACATATTTTGTCTAAAATACAGAATTCTTCAAACCTAAGCATCAAACAAGTTTAAAATTTCTTTTACATTTATAAGAAAGTTTATATCCGACCGAGTTTTGGGAAATATACATTTATAAGAAAGTTTATATCCGACCGAGTTTTGGGATTTTAGTGAATTTGTTTACCTATCAAAAAGATGTTTATTAGTATATACATGCAAAACATAACTAATTTCTTTTTATTTTGTTACCTTAGAAATGCATAAATATAAAATTTAAACAGCCAATTCCAAAACCTAATCACTTCATATATTGTTTTGTTATCTCAGACGGCCACATTAGAGACCAAGACCGTAGCAGTTTGATGTGAACAATCAACTACATCATAGACTATTCCTCATACCGGAGGAGAGGCAGAAGCTTTGAGCAACTTCACAAATATAAAAACCGAGTGCAGGGCAGGTTCTCCAATGGGATTCCCTGATCCTTGCTACCATTGCACTCTTGTAAAATTGGCTCTCATGTGCAGCAAACATATTCCAAAAATCAAAAAGTAAAAAAAATACCAAACCATAACTAAACATGTAAAACACATTAATTTTGGTGCTTCCTACCTGAAAGATATGAATACTTTATTTATTAGTTATTCTTTTGGGATAAGTAAGATGTGAATAATTGTTAATGCCTCAATGGTCCATTTCTACTAAAACACAAGAGTTTTGTGTTCTAAAGCCAGTTTAAAAGTCAAATCCAACTAAACAAACATCAAAAAAATGGTGTGATCATTGTAAGGACTTCTGTCAAAAATACCTTACACAAGAAAAGGGAGTAGGGAAATTTATATTTTAAATGAACAAGAGGGTCCATATGAGGGTAGCTTATTTCTCATGTCAGACAAATCCTCTATACCTTACATGGAATATATTGATTTCAAAAACCCCAGACTATCACTTAAAACTTGAACTACAAAGCCAAGAAACATCCTAAAATTCAAATAAATATAGAAAATAAATAAATAAATATTTTGCCTATATATTGTGATCAGTAGACAAATTATCACTAACATTAGATAGAGAGTGCATTAGGCATGTGCCCCAGAGAGATCCAACATGGGTATTTTATGAGAGTAGAAGTAAGAAAATAGAAAACCACCCAGTATGCGTCTAACTATTTCAGGGTTCAAAGTATCAGCCAACCCCAAAACCCATCAGACAATATGACTGGGTTCTGGCAATTACTAAACTGAACAGGATACAATTCACAAATTCAATGGGATATGTCATCTGATAAGTGGGTAATATACCCATGAATCGAGTATTTTTAGGCTTGATATATTGTAAGTTTTTGAGTATTTTAGGACATTTTTATTTGCTTAGTGGTTATTTTGCAGGTTAGGGCAAAACAGGGGCAAATCAGGACTTTTGGTATCATTAATGGCACAATTATAATTTTCCAGCAGAAGGCTAGCATCGGGGCGCTGTAGCTCAATACAAACCCAAAGCCGGGGCGCTGGGCATCAAGGAAAGTTGACGGATTTCTGCAAGGCAAGGAGAACAGGGCCAAATTCCTATTCGGGCAAAGATTCTATAATAAGCTGACTTGGAGGAGACCTAAAAATGTAAAAAGAGAGGGGCTTGTTATGAGAATACATACAAAGATTGACTTGAATAGCTGACAAGAAAAGATTGAAGGTGGCAGAACATCACAAGGAGTTCAGGCTGAAGACTGAAAACACTTTCAAAAAAAAAATTCTTCCTTGTTCAGTTTTGTAATTTATTTGTGGAAGATTGCGTGGGATTTTTGGTTTTAATTTTCAGCATGAACTAATTTTCCAATTAAAACTGCAATTGAACCATTTATGCTTATGAATTAATTATCTATTCAAGTACAATTATTTATTCAAATTGAGTTGTCTACGATATTTTGTGCTTATTGATTAATTGTTTGGAAAACGATTAGCGTTATACACTAGATAAATTCGGGAGTTGAAATCTAGGGTTAGATCTGAATATAATAACATGTACTTTTGATTGTTTGCATGGGATGAATAATTAGGGTTGTGAATCGAATAGGAATATCTCTTTTCACTGCATGTAACTATTGGAAATTGATACTTAATGAATTTGATCTGAAAGTAATTTTAGTGCATTTTATTTGTTGTTTTTATGTTATTTTGTAGGAGAATGCAAAGGAGGGGCAAATCTAAAATTTTTAAGGAAGCAGTGGCATTTTAAAAATTTTGAGGACATGCAGTGCCGGGGCGCTCAAATTAGTATTAATCCCAGTGCCAGGGACCTGGGATGCAGAAGGAGGTGTCGGGTTCTGTTTCAGTTGTTGCACGGATTTTGGTTTCATATTAGAATTTGGATGCTCTAAAACCTAATTTTTTTTAGCATGGGAATTAATAGTAGATTTGGAAAAGGAATTGTATTATAGTAGTATATTAAAATTAGGATATTATGTATGTAAATTTAATTAGGATTGTAATTCTATTAGGGTTAGGAAAATAAACTCCTATAAATAGTCTTATTTTGGGATTGTAAAAGGTGTTGGGAAAAAGCCAATGAACGCCATGTGAGGCTAATTCTCTTTCAAGTTCAAAGGCAAGCAAGATATCATCAAAGATGGAGGCCATGGATTGATGAAGCTTGCGGGAGACAATTTTTCTTCTCTAAACCTTTATTTATTTTTGTCTTTCATTGATGTGGAATATTTTGTGGATTATAATTTTATCTACTATGAACATGTTTTTAATTTAAGTTTTTAATGGAATATCATGTGTAGTGTAAATTGATTTTCTTTCTATTTGATTGAAACCATATGGATTGGCTTATCATATTTTGAGCGTTCATGTATTAATTAACTAGCTAGTAATTAATAAGATAATCTATATGAAATTGGGAGATGGATTATAGGTTTACATTTGAATATGATAACATATATTTGTGTTTTCTGCATGTGATGGAAATCATAATTCGTGTATAAAATAGGGATATACATATATGTCATGTGTAACCAATTGGAGAATCTATGCTTAAAATCCTTGTTAATATAATTCACATAGGAATATAGTTAGTTATTTAGCTAGGATGTTCCTTTTCGATTCTATTCCCATTGTGGTGGATTTAAAAAGGATATGTTTAATGACCATCTGAAGAGGCGTATAAATACTAACGAATTCTCAATTAACAATTCATTGTGACCGTATAATTAAATGGAGAGTTATGATATTTGAATGAAGCATGGGAAGAAATTAAATTAAATTTCTAAATGTATTTATCTATGTAATTATATTTTATTATTTAGTTATTTGTATAGTTAAATTAGTAATTTTAATTAATTCATCCGTTTAAATAAGATTGACTTGATATAAAATTGTTACTTAGGAAAACATTAGGAATGATTCCTCGTAGGAACAATACTCTACTTACACTTTATTACTTGTTAACCGTGTATACTTACACGTATTTATTGATTGCTAAATCAACCAACATCGTCACATCAAGATAAGTCCGAAAATTGTAAACACCTTGTACACAAAATTAATGCTGCAGTAAAAGCCGATATGGTGTTATTTGAACCATTTTTTGTAAGTAGTTACACATAAATAACATATAACGATATAAAGGATACTTCTTCCGTTCCAAAATAAAATATAAGATAAAATCAAAGTGATCTCATATTTTGGTATCTTACACTTTGGAATGAAGGGAGTATTTCTTTTAACATTAAGTTCACATAAAATGACATTTTCCTTCTAACAATTTCAATTTTCATTATAATTTGTTTGTCTACATATATGGAAAGACAAACAAATAGGCACTCACCACAATTCCAACGACCCTTAGCTTGAAAGAATTTCTCATCGCGATTAACACAGGAAGGATGATATGCTTAAGGGCAATTCCTACGAAAACAAAGAATTTAATAATCAGACAACCCGAAAAAACATAAATGCAATGGAAAACCTCTTTCCAAACACTAAAAATTTTAAACTTCAAGCACACTCACTTGCGGTCACATAGCACGAGGTCTCCACCATCAAAGCAAATGAAACAAACATCCTCACCCTCCACTGGAGTTGTCATCTTTCGTACTGGAGCTTTTGCTGGAACCTTAGAATTCCTCCCTCTCTTCCGCTTCCCTCCAGTGTCCTTCACCGACTCCGCTGCATCAGTTTCCATCTCCATTTCAGCGTCCACAGCAGTAATCTCGTCCTCTCCCACCATTGCTTCATCCTCTTCATCTTCATCTTCATCTTCATCTTCAGGTAACTGCAAATCATCTAATCGAGGAGAAGACTCACTTCCTTCATTGTTCGCCTCCTCAGCATCTTTTTCAGTCTCCATATCCTCATCTTCATCATCAATCTCTGGAACAGACTCTATTCCATCAACTTTTGTCTTGGTTTCTGTCTCCATTGCCAAGTCCTCTTCCTCTACTGCCAAGTTCTCCTCCTCCACGGCCAAGTTCTCCTCCTTAATGACCAAGTTCTCCTCCCCCATGGCCCCATCTTCAACCACATTATGTAAATCAGCATTATGTTCCGAATTTTCCCTCCCCACCAATACTTCAGGTAACTGCAAGTCCTCTAGTTGAGGGACAGATACCCCTCCTTCAACTTTTACCTCTTTAGTGTCTTTTTCAGTGTCCATTTCCTCTTCATCATCATCAAACTCTGGAATAGATTCAGTTCCATCAACTTTTGTTTCAGTTTTCGTCTCCATTGCCAATTTCTCCTCCAATGCCACATCTTCATCCACATTATGTAAATCATCACTATGTTCAGCATTCTCCCTATTTGCCACTCCTTTATCTGCATTCTTGGTCTCTCTTCCAACAAATTCATCACCCGGTAATTTACTAACCGTCTCCCGTCCACCATCATTTCCCATCACTGGCTAAATCTCCACTTTCTCCTCCAGTGCTTTGGAATCAGCCTTCAGTTCCATCTCCTTAGCTTTCTCCACCCTATCTCCACTGTCGTTAATCTCACTCACGGATTGCAACTCACTCAACTCTGTGACAATTTTCCCGCCACCAACTACCGAACCCTTTTCTCTCTCCTCCGCTGCCGCTTCAGCTTTATCCGTACCCTCCTCTTCCAAATTCCTTGTCTCATCACCGACGACTCCAGAATCCTTCACCTCAGTTACCAAATTCTGAGTTTCGTCCTCTTTCACAGGATTCCAATCGTCAATAAAACACACAAAATCATCCAATTTGGGAACAGGGTCGGTTACGAAATCGCATTCCTCCGCGATTTTGAGCTCTTCGGTCTCTAATAACTTCTCCCATTTCAAATACCATTGATTTGTTTACATCTGATGTCTCTTCATTTTCCTCCATGAAAATCAATGCTTCTAAACCCTAACCTGTAAGCGCTAAATACAATTTAGAAGTACCATCGTATTCATCATTAAGCCCCAAAGAATTTGTCTTGCACTTTAATACATCACGTATCTAATTTAACACAATTTAGTCCCCAATTTTAAAATTCCACCAAAATTAGTTGTAATACTTAATTTTTCGGCCACATAAAAATTATATACATAGAATACTGATTAATAACACTTATATTATATTAAATACTATTAAATTCATAATTTGCTACATTAAATACCTAGTTCATATAAAATATGTATAAATATTTATTTTGACGTATTAAATTTGTATAAATCCTTATAATTATTATATATTAAATTATTAAAATTAAATATTAATACAAATATTACTAAATATAAACTTTTTATTTAAAAATTTTAAAAAAGACTTAATTACCCAAAAAACTTGTAAACATATAAATTATATTTTTTACACTAATAACATTAAACTTTTAAACAATCGACAAAACTTGTGGTCGCGATATTTAATGAATACACGATTATCTTTTGGTAGTAGTGCATTGGATAATTCGTGGTCGCGATACTTAATGAATATCCTCTGGCCAGTAGTGCGGGGATGATTCGATGATATGGATTAATTATCGAAATTTGAGTCTCAAAGAATGAAATATTAATTCATGGATGCAGAAAAGTCATCTTTGGTCAGTAGAGACTTGGTATGATTACGATCAAAGGATTATTTAAGATAATCATGATCAGAATGAAAACACGAATATCCTTGGCCGGTGGTGCATGGATAATTCGTGGTCGCGATACTATTGTCAAGGCCTCAAAGATTATTGGTTTTACATTTGTATATCTTTGACAGTGAGTGCAAAGATGAATTGTGAATAAATATCTTCGGTAGGATTGCAAAGATGAATTTAATGTTTTCAACGATAAAAGGTATTCAAGGTATCCTCACCTCTTTATCATACCAAGACGCATTCTAATTTCGATGCGCTAAATTCCATAAGGAGAGGAGATTGTGAGACCCCATATTTTATCAATAAAGATTTAAATTTTGTCTAAATAATTTTTAATATTATGGTGTGAATTTGAGATGATATTATAGTTGTGGGTATTATTTATAAATTTTGCAAAGTATGCAAGTTGTTATAAAATATTCGTTTGGCCTGGGGAATATTCTTTTGTTAGGAATATTCGCATAACTACCAATCATTGGTGGACCCTAATAATGTAATTTATCATTTGATCGAGAAAACGACAAAAATATTTTATAAAAATAACTACGGAGGTGTTACCGTTAAAAGCGTTGAACTACCCGATGGTAAAAGTATAAAGAATCTGGCGTGGTCAGCATAAGAGAAGACACTCAGATTGATTATCGATGCTTACGTGAGAAGTCACTCACCTACGCTTTCAATTATTGCTAAAGAATCTTCGTGATCATATCTCTTATATTATTGATTCAATTATTGTCACAAAGATCATCCAGATAATATGTTATATTATTAATTGAGACGACAAGTTATAAATGATTAATAATTGTTGAAAGATTAAAAATGTGTTGATTAAAAATAAAATGATTTGTGGTAATATTTATTCAATCCTTAATGTATATAAAGAGTCATTATGAGACGTTTGTGGTAAGTTTGATTATTTTATGGGGCCCATATGTCATTATCTAAGAGTCTCTTCATTAATAAGAATTACCTTGTGAATAGTAATTACCTTCGTCAATCAGATTTACCTTCGTCAATAGTATTTACCTTCGTCAACAATAGTAATTACCTTCACAATAGTAATTACCTTTGTGAATAGTAATTACCTTCACAATAGTATTTACCTTCGCAATAGTAATTACCTTCGTCAATAGTAATTACCTCAGTGAATAGTAATTACCTTCACAATAGTAATTACCTTTACCAGACGCCAAACCACTTGCCGCTTCACATTACGTACGCGTCAAACCACTTGCCGCTTCACATTACAAGCGCCAAACCACTTGTCGTTTCACATTACTGGTGATCGAACCACTTGTCGCTTCACATTACAAAAGGCCGAACCACTTTTCTTTTCACATCACCAAATCAAGCCACTCGCTTTTCACATGTAGAGTCTTAAGTTAGAAATCTTCTATAAATAGAGGCCTAATGCTTCATTATTTTCACTTAATTCATCAAACTCTAGAGAGAGAAACTATATAGAGAAAGAAGAAAAGTATTCTCGCTACTTCACCTCGCCAATATTCGGTTCTTCTAAGGTAGGAATATTATTTGTTGTATAATTCGTAAGGGGTGTTATTCTTTCTTATTCATGAAGAGAACTGTTGTTATTCCATCGCTTATTATTCTCATTGGAATAGCTTCGTATAATCGTGGTTTACCCTATACTTGGTGACATTCTTCTATTATTCGTTGAACATCCACATCGTGTGTTTTTTACCGGACTTCGGTTCGTTATTCTTTATTATTATTCTGTTGAACATCCTCATGTGTGTTTTACACCGGGACTTTGGTTCCATCTTTTTATTATTATTCGTTTGAACATCCTCGTCTGCGGTTATGCTTTTACGCCGACCGGGTTCCGTTATTTATTATTCGTTGGAATAACTCTGTCAATACAAGCATACCACATGCATGGTGATTTCTTTTGTTATTCCATTCTTTATTATACCCAAATTGGTTAAAACTTTGACTTTATACTCCATGAAATTAGTAGAATATCCTCGATATTTTGCGTTTCATCCAAAGATCTTTTCATGGAAATATTCTTCCGATCATTCTTGAATTTTACTCTACAAAACAAAGATCATTTTGACAATTTGGACGTTAATAATTCTCGGATAAAATAATTCTTGAACTTGTTTTTATGAATTATTATGTCATTGTCATCATCCTCATGTAATATTATGTTATCTTCTTTATTACGTGTATAGATGAACTTAGTATGATTATGACCAGGATCATTCTAAGATAATCATGGCTTGTTATAAATGATGTGATAAAAGTCCTCAAAGTGGCTCTGAATGCGTTGATGGATAATTTTTGGTATGATTATGACCTGAGGGGGTGATTCTAAGATAGTCTTGACCATTGATAATTTGATGAATATCTTGGCCAGTAGTAACGGGGGTGATTCGATGATGTGGATTATTTATTAAAGTCGAGTCTCAACTATAACAAATGATGAAAATCTTTTAAAACCTAAAAAGATAGTAGATTTTATTCTCTACTGACTTTTTTAATGGATCGCTTATTCCATCGCAGCTTAAACTTGTTGTCTATTGTATTTTATCGTTTAACTTTGTTGAAGGCTAATGATAAATTATTCTCGCATTATCTTAGTCATAATATTTCTTACTAGGCTAGTTGAGCTCAATTTTTCTTTCACCGTTTCTTGTGAAATGAGAACATAAGCTGGGACGAAGTAGTCGGGAAACGGAGTAATGGTCAGAGGATAACATTAGTAGTCCTCACTATTCGTGAAATAGTGTGATAATAGTAGTAATGAGGACTCCTTTTGAGTTTGTATAATATCTAGTAGACAATATTTGTATTCAAACTCACAATTTATGTCTTATTGTACACCTACGCTTATATTAGTAAGTTGTATTTGAATTTATGTACCATGTAAGTGGCGCACCCAAGATGGGTGATGTATACCTAATTTTGGGGGCGTCAGAACAGTATCGAGCTTAGGATACGATCCCCGGCTAAGATGTGAGAATAGTACTAGGAGGGAGAGACGGGAATACCTTCATTAAGTATGACCTACCTAAGTTTATTTGGTATTTGATTGGCCTCATCAGTAGTATAGTGATAATATGTCGCATGTCAATTAACCCTTATTTTTGTGGCGTTGTTTGGAAATGGCAATTTGAAAATATTCACAATGGAGTGAATGTGACCGTTGTGACACCTTTAATCACTAATCGTGTTAATGCAAAGGTCGACGAGGAACAAATTTAGAGATATCCACGTAGTGAATGAAGAACTAATTGTTGCACCCGAGCTAGTTGCAGAGGTAGCAGCTGAGAGTGAGGAAGAAGAGGAAGAAGAGGAACATGAGGATAATTGGTTAGAAGAAGTTTATGATCTAAACTTAGAATTACAAAATCGTGTTCGTGAGCTAGAAGAACAGGTTGAAGAACGGCAAACGATCGTGGAACAAAGGGATACAACAATTCAAAATTGGGTTACCCGATATATGATGCTCGAACAAAATCACGCTTTGGCGGTGGTGTAAGATATTAAAGTTGGAATCGAGAATTTAAAATCAAAGATCGGTGAAAGAAGAAACAATCGAACGAAGGAGGAGAATAGGCGATGCATGGGTAAAAGCTGCACAACGCGTTGATAGTGTAGAAAAAGACGTCCGATCCAATAAAGCCAAAATAGATGAAATGGACTTTGCTTTTTGGACAGCAATTGGGAGAACCCAACATCGAATTCGGAATTACCCCGTGCATAGCGGTCAACCCGAATTCGATATGGATCGGAGAATAATGATTCAAATCATGGATCAGGAATGTGAAAGAAGCACTTAAGGGTGGAATGTACCCTATAAGAAAGTCAAACACGGTAATTTAAGCGAGAAGCGTTTATCGAGAAACCGAACGAAGTTATTACGGGTAAATTAATTATAAATTATTACTTAAGTCTATACTTTATTCAATACAAGTTCTACCCACTCTTTTATTCTACCTAGTTGTGTTCAATGTTTAAATTTGACTCCGGAAAAATTAGACTTTGATTTTTCTATTGAAACTTCGTTGGGAGAAACCTTCGTTACCTCCAATCGCTTATTAATCTTGTTGTTTCAAATAAACACTTTCACGATCTTATCTCTTTGAAAATACTTGCCTTTGAGGTAATTTTTGAAAATGATTGATTAACTACTCATTATTCTTTTTGTAAGGTTGTTAGCTTTCATATTCCTAACCAACCTGTTATACTTAATTCAAAGTAACCAAACCCTAAAGTTAATCATCCGTTATATCAAGCCATAAGTAAAGAGCCCCGATCCTTTCGTTGTTGACTTCTTGTGTGAAATGCAATCAAGCCGGACTTTTCAGAGGCGACGTCGCGGATCAAGATGGCAAGTTGATAGGTATCATTGTGAGGTCTTATCCAAAGTTAAGGGATAAGTCACAATTGGTATTAATGTGACGTATCTATCCAAGTCTTGGACGAGAGTAACAGTTTTGAATGATATTTCTATCATTAATAAATTTCTTGGCGTATTCTTGAAGTCTTCCTAGCCTACCCTAGAACGTGAAATCGAATTTTGTATTGACCCCAGACAAAAACCCATTTCTTAAACCTCAAATATTTCTTCAACTAAAAAGGATCATTTACGTGGATTATGATGAAAGTCATAATAAAAGGATAGAACTGATGAAAATCATGGGTATATGAAGTGTTAGTAAATTTTAAGATGAGTTATGTTGGTTAGTATGTGAAAACATGAAAGTTTCTTAGAAATCACAAAGAGTTGAAAATCAGATTTTGGTGAAAAACGTAACATGAAATTCAATTGACCATATCTCCTATTATATTTTGAATTTTTGAGTGTGGTCAAGTCCTAGAGTTAGATCTATGAGTTACCTAACTAATCTAAGTGGAATTACTGGAAAAGGTGTTGTAGATTTTTGTGTGGACTGATTTTAGCAAAGGAGTGCAAAGCTGCAAAAACCGAAAAAGTTGCTGCCATGATTTTAGACGGGCTGTTTCGGCCACTTAAATTATGAGAAAAATTCTGGCCTTTTGGGACTTGAAGGTATATGGTATAAAGTACCTCCTGTCCAAAAATGAGCTCATTCTGACTTAAAATGAGCAAGTTATGACTATTTCAATATTTAGGTTTTTCCGACGAAAAAACGCTATAACCGGAGTTCTATAACTCCGATGACCATGAAATTTAAACTGGAAGCTCACGTTAACATGTGTAAGGTCCTGCCAAGATTTGGGAATTTTTGGAGTTAAACTTGAGGTAGCTAATTTCTTAAGGAATTAATTAGAAATTGATTTTTGAAAAATAGTAAATGAATTTTAAAAATTCCGAGAAAAATATATTTTCATTATGGGACTATATTATGCTAAAACCCAGAAAAGAAATATTTTTGGGACTGATTTGGTATTTTTCATGAAAATAGTTTAGTTACTTAACATATGAGTTAAATATGTTATGTGAAGAACAAAGTTGAAAATAGGATTTTATGGCTAGAGAATCCTATATAGAATATATGCATATTTTTTGATGAGGATTTGATAATTGGTGATGATATCTTATGAGTATGGCATTTTTGGATGATTAAATGCATTATATGGTAAAAGCGTAAACAATTGAGATAAATTGTTTATAAATTTAGAAGTGATTAAAATATTGTTATAATATTAATGATATTAGATTATGAGATTATTAAGTGATTGATAACATGGGGATATTCTTGAATCTCGGATAAATTATATTATAAATGTTTAATATTTATCCTTTATCTCATTTGATTGATTCTTTATATCGTTATCCTCATTTTTATATTACGTTGAAAGTCATCTCGTGCCATTCAGAAAGTGCATAGATGGACTTGGTATGATTATGATCGTGGATTGTTTTGGTATAATCATAATCGTAATTGAAAACACGATTATCTTTGGTCAGTAGCATGGATAATTTGTGGTCGTGATACTAATGAATACACGATTATCTTCGGGCGTAGTGCATGGATAATTTGTGGTCGTGATACTAATGAATACACGATTATCTTTGGTAGTAGTGCATGGATAATTTGTGGTCGTGATACTAATGAATACACGATTATCTTTGGTCAGTAGTGCATGGATAATTTGTGGTCGTGATACTAATGAATACACGATTATCTTTCGCAGTAGTGCATGGATAATTTGTGGTCGTGATACTAATGAATACACGATTATCTTCGATCAGTAGTGCATGGATAATTCGTGGTCGTGATACTAATGAATATCCTGGCCCGTAGTGCGTGGATGATTCGATGATATGGATTAATTATCGAAATGAGTCTCAAAGAATGAAATATTAATTCATGGATGTGGTAAAAGTCATCTTCGTCAGTAGTAGTAAACTTGGTATGATTATGACCAAGGATTATTTAAGATAATCACGATCAGAATGAAAAAACACGAATATCCTTGGCCATTGGTGCATGGATAATTCGTGGTCGGATACTATTAAGTCGCGTCTCAAAGATTATTGGTTTTATAGCTTGTATATCTTTGCCCCAGAGTGCAAAGATGAATTGTGAATAAATATCTTCGCCTGGGATCAAGAAAGATGAATTTAATGTTTTCAACGATAAAGGTATTCAAGGTATCCTCACCTCTTTATCATACCAGTATCGCACTCTAATTTCGAGGGCTAAATTCCATAAGGAGGGAGATTGTGAGACCCCATATTTTATCAATAAAGATTTAAATTTTGTCTAAATAATTTTTAATATTATGGTGTGAATTTGAGATAATATTATAGTTGTGGGTAGTATTTATAAATTTTGCAAAAGTATGCAAGTTGTTATAAAATATTCGTTTGGCTCTGGGAATATTCTTTTTGTTAGGAATATTCGTGCATAACTACCAATCATTGGTGGACCCCACAATGTAATTATTGTCGGATCGAGAAAACGACAAAAATATTTTTATAAAAATAACTACGGAGGTGTTACCGTTAAAACCGTTGAACTACCCGATGGTAAAGTACAAAGAATACGCGTGGTTGCATAAGAAGACACAGTATTGATTATCGATGCTTACGTGAGAAGTCACTCACTACGCTCAATTATCACTACAAGAATCGCTTTGATCATATCTCTTATATTATCGATTCAATTATTGTCACAAGATCATCTCAGATAATATGTTATATTATTAATTGAGACGACAAGTTATAAATAATTAATAATTGTTGAAAGATTAAAAAATGTGTTGATTAAAAATAAAATGATTTGTGGTAATATTTATTCAATCCTTAATTTATATAAAGAGTCTGTTATGAGACGTTTGTGGTAAGTTTGATTGTTTTATGGGGGGCCCATATGTCATTATCTAAGAGTCTCTTTGTCAATAGCAATTACCTTTGTGAATAGTAATTACCTTCGTCAATTGTATTTACCTTCGTCAATAGTATTTACCTTCGTCAATAGTAATTACCTTCGTCAATAGTAATTACCTTTGTGAAGGTAATTACCTTCGTCAATAGTATTTACCTTCGTCAATAGTAATTACCTTCGTCAATAGTAATTACCCTTGTGAATAGTAATTACCTTCGTCAATAGTAATTACCTTTACCAGACGTCAAACCACACTGCGCGTTTCACATTACATCGTCAAACCACCTTGCCGTTTCACATTATTAAAAGGCCAAACCACTTGTCGTTTCACATTACAAAGCGCCGAACCACTTGTCGTTTCACATTACAAAAGGCCGAACCACTTTTCTTTTCACATCACCACCGCTCAAGCCACTTGGCTTTTCACATGGTAGGTGCTAAGCTAGAAATCTTCTATAAATAGAGGCCTAATGCTTCATTATTTTCACTTAATTCATCGAAACTCTAGAGAGAAACTATAGAGAGAAAGAAGAAAAGTATTCTCGCTACTTCACCTCGCCAATATTCGGGCTTCTTCTAAGGTAGGAATATTATTTGTTGTACCCGTAAAGGGTGTTATTCTTTCTTATTCATGAAGAGAACTGTTGTTATTCCATCGCTTATTATTCGTTGGAATAGCTTTGTATACGTGGTTTACCCTATACTTGGTGACATTCTTCTATTATTCATTGGAACATCCCGTCTGTGTTTTACACCGGACCGGTTTCTTTTATTATTATTATACGTTGGAACATCCCGCTCTATTGTGTTTTACAGGACTGGTTCCATCTTTTTATTATTCATTGGAACATCCTGATCGTGCGGTTTTTCGCCGACCGGTTCCGTTATTTATTATTCATTGGAATAACTCTGTTCATGCCAAGTACCACATGCATGGTGATTTCTTTTGTTATTCCATTCTTTATTATACCCAATTGGTTAAAACTTTGACTTCTATACTCCATGAAATTAGTAGAATATCCTCGATATTTGCGTTTCATCCAAAGATCTTTCATGGAAATATTCTTCCGATCATTCTTGAATTTTACTCTACAAAACAAAGATCATTTTGACAATTTGGACGTTAATAATTCCTCGGATAAAATAATTCTTGAACTTGTTTTATTGAATTATTATGTCATTGTCATCATCCTCATGTAATATTATGTTATCTTCTTACTTACGTGTATAGATGAACTTAGTATGATTATGACCAGGATCATTCTTAAGATAATCATGGCTTGTTATAAATGATGTGATAAAAGTCCTCAAAGGGTCCGTAATGCGTTGATGGATAATTTTTGGTATGATTATGACCAGGGTGATGATTAAGATAGTCATGACCATTGATAATTTGATGAATATCCTCGTCAGAAAGTGCGGGTGATTCGATGATGTGGATTATTTATTAAAGTCGAGTCTCATTTATAATAAATGATGAAAAATCTTTTAAAACCTAAAAGATAGTAGACTTTATTCTCTACTTGACTCTTTTAATGGATTGCTTATTCCACCGCAGCTTAAACTTGTTATCTATTGTATTTTATCGTTTAACACCGTTGAAGGCTAATGATAAATTATTCTCGCATTATCTTAGTCATAATATTTTTACTAGGCTAGTTGAGCTCACCCTTTCTTTCACCGTTTCTCTCGAGAAAATGAGAACATAAATTGGGATTTAGTCTGGGAAACGGAGTAATGGTCCAGAGGATAGCATTAGTAGTCCTCACTATTCGTGAAATAGTGTGATAATAGTAGTAATGAGGACTCCTTTTGAGTTTGTATAATATCTAGTAGACAATATTTGTATTCAAACTCACAATTTATGTCGATTGTATACTACGATTATATTAGTAAGTTGTATTTGAATTTATGTACCATGTAAGTGGCGACCCAAGATGGGTGATGTATACCTAATTTTGGGGGGGCGAGTTTAATTATCGAGCTTAGGATATGATCCCGCTAAGATGTGAGAATAGTACTAGGAGGGAGAGACGGGAATACCTTCGCCAGTATGACCTACCTACTGAGTTTATTTGGTATTTGATTGGCTCACGAGTATAGTGATAATATGTCGCATGTCAATTAACCCTTATTTTTGTGGCAGTGTTTGGAAATGGCAGCTGAAAATATTCACAATGGAGTGAATGTGACCGTTGTGACACCTTTAATCACTAATCAAAGTTAATGCAAAGGTCGACGAGGAACAAATTAGAGATATCCTCGTAGTGAATGAAGAACTAATTGTTTCACACTAGAGCTAGTTGCAGAGAGTAGCGGTGAGAGAGTGAAGAAGAAGAGGAAGAAGAGGAACAGAGGATAATTGGTTGAAGAAGTTTATGATCTAAACTTAGAATTACAAAATCGTGTTCGTGAGCTAGAAGAATAGGTTGAAGAACGGCAAACGATCGTGGAACAAAGGGATACAACAATTCAAAATTGGGTTACCCGATATGTGATGCTCGAACAAAATCACGCTTTGCTTTGGCAGGTGTAAGATATTAAAGTTGGAATCGAGAATTTAAAAATCAAAGATCACCGAAAGAAGAAACAATCGAACGAAGGAGAATAAGCGATGCATGGGTAAAAAGTCGCACAACGCGTTGATAGTGTAGAAAAGACGTCCATCCAATAAAGCCAAAATAGATGAAATGGACTTTGCTTTTTGGACAAAGAATTGGGAGAATTCCAACATCGAATTCTAATTACCCCGTGCATAGCGGCCAACCCGAATTCGATATGGATCGGAGAATAATGATTCAAATCATGGATCAGAATGTGAAGAAGCACTTAAGGGTGGAATGTACCCTATAGTAAAGTCAAACACTGTGTAATTTAAGCGAGAAGCGTTTGTCGAGAAAACCGAACGAAGTTATTACGGGTAAATTAATTATAAATTATTACTTAAGTCTATACTTTATTCAATACAAGTTCTACCCACTCTTTTATTCTACCTAGTTGTGTTCAATGTTTAAATTTGACTCAGGAAAAATTAGACTTTGATTTTTCTATTGAAACTTCGTTGGGAGAAACCTTCGTTACCTCCAATCGCTTATTAATCTTGTTGTTTCAAATAAACACTTTCACGATCTTATCTCTTTGAAAATACTTGCCTTTGAGGTAATTTTTTGAAAATGATTGATTAACTACTCATTATTCTTTTTGTAAGGTTGTTAGCTTTCATATTCCTAACCAACCTGTTATACTTAATTCAAAGTAACCAAACCCTAAAGTTAATCATCGTTATATCAAGCCATAAGTAAAGAGCCCCGATCCTTTCGTTGTTGACTTCCTTGTGTGAAATGCACCAAGCCGGACTTCTTCAGAGGCGTACGCCGTGGATCAAGATGGCAAGTTGATAGGTATCATTGTGAGGTGTTATCTGTTAAGGGATAGAAGTCACAATTGGTATTAATGTGACGATTATCCAAGTCTTGGACGAGAGTAATAGTTTTGAATGATATTTCTATCATTAATAAATTTCTTGGCGATTCTTGAAGTCTTCCTAGCCTACCCTAGAACGTGAAATCGAATTTTGTATGACCCCAAAAGACAAAAACCCATTTCTTAAACCTCAAATATTTCTTCAACTAAAAGGATCTCATTTACGTGGATTATGATGAAAGTCATAATAAAAGGATAGAACTGATGAAAATCATGGGTATATGAAGTGTTAGTAAATTTTAAGATGAGTTATGTTTGGTTAGTATGTGAAAACATGAAAGTTTCTTAGAAATCACAAAGAGTTGAAAATCGATTTTGGTGAAAAACGAATATGAAATTCAATGACCATATCTCCTATTATATTTTGAATTTTTGAGTGTGGTCAAGTCCTAGAGTTAGATCTATGAGTTACCTAACTAATCTAAGTGGAATTACTGGAAAAGGTGTTGTAGATTTTTGTGTGGACTGATTTTAGCAAAGGAGTGCAAAGCTGCAAAACCGAAAAAAGTTGCTGCCATGATTTTAGACGGGCTGTTTTGCCACTTAAATTATGAGAAAAATTCTGGCCTTTTGGGACTTGAAGGTATATGGTATAAAGTACCTCCTGTCCAAAAATGAGCTCATTCCGACTTAAAATGAGCAAGTTATGACTATTTCAATATTTAGGTTTTTCCGACAAAAAACGCTATAACCGGAGTTCTATAACTCCGATGACCATGAAATTTAAACTGGAAGCTCACGTTAACATGTGTAAGGTCCTGCCAAGATTTGGGAATTTCTGGAGTTAAACTTGAGGTAGCTAATTTCTTAAGGAATTAATTAGAAATTGATTTTTGAAAAATAGTAAATGAATTTTTAAAATTCCGAGAAAAATATATTTTCATTATGGGACTATATTATGCTAAAACCCAGAAAAGAAATATTTTTGGGACTGATTTGGTATTTTCATGAAAATAGTTTAGTTACTAACATATGAGTTAAATATGTTATGTGAAGTAACAAAGTTGAAAATAGGATTTTATGGCTAGAGAATCCTATATAGAATATATGCATATTTTTTTGATGAGGATTTGATAATTGGTGATGATATCTTATGAGTATGGCATTTTGGATGATTAAATGCATTATATGGTAAAGCGTAAACAATTGAGATAAATTGTTTATAAATTTAAGAAGTGATTAAAATATTGTTATAATATTAATGATATTAGATTATGAGATTATTAAGTGATTGATAACATGGGGATATTCTTGAATCCTCGGATAAATTATATTATAAATGTTTAATATTTATCCTTTATCTCATTTGATTGATTCTTTTATATCGTTATCCTCATTTTATATTACGTTGAAAGTCATCTCGTGGCTGAAAGTGCATAGATGGACTTGGTATGATTATGATCGTGGATTGTTCGGTATAATCATAATCGTAATTGAAAACACGATTATCTTTGGTCAGTAGTGCATGGATAATTTGTGGTCGTGATACTAATGAATACACGATTATCTTCGGTAGTAGTGCATGGATAATTTGTGGTCGTGATACTAATGAATACACGATTATCTTTGGTACGTAGTGCATGGATAATTTGTGGTCGTGATACTAATGAATACACGATTATCTTTTGGCCGTAGTGCATGGATAATTTGTGGTCGTGATACTAATGAATACACGATTATCTTTATGGATAATTTGTGGTCGTGATACTTAATGAATACACGATTATCTTTCGACAGTAGTGCATGGATAATTCGTGGTCGTGATACTAATGAATATCCTCGCCGTAGTAAGGTGGATGATTCGATGATATGGATTAATTATTGAAATGAGTCTCAAAGAATGAAATATTAATTCATGGATGTGGTAAAAGTCATCTTTGAAGTCAGTAGTAAACTTGGTATGATTATGACCAAGGATTATTCTAAGATAATCACGATCAGAATGAAAACACGAATATCCTCGCCATTGGTGCATGGATAATTCGTGGTCGTGATACTATTAAGTCGCGCCTCAAAGATTATTGGTTTTATAAATTGTATATCTTTGGCTCAGTAGTGAAAAGATGAATTGTGAATAAATATCTTCGCTTAGGATTGCAAAGATGAATTTAATGTTTTCAACGATAAAGGTATTCAAGGTATCCTCACCTCTTTATCATACCAGTACGCACCCTAATTTCGAGGGCTTAAATTCCATCCGAGGGGAGATGTGAGACCCCATATTTTATCAATAAAGATTTAAATTTTGTCTAAATAATTTTTAATATTATGGTGTGAATTTGAGATAATATTATAGTTGTGGGTAGTATTTATAAATTTTGCAAAGTATGCAAGTTGTTATAAAATATTCGTTTTGCCTGGGAATATTCTTTTTGTTAGGAATATTCGCACAACTACCAATCATTGGTGGACCCCATAATGTAATTATTGTTTGATCGAGAAAAGCACAAAAAAATATTTTATAAAATAACTACGGAGGTGTTACCGTTAAAACCGTTGAACTACCCGATGGTAAAAGTACAAGAATACGCGTGGTCGCATAAGAAGAATACTCAGATTGATTATCGATGCTTACGTGAGAAGTCACTCACCTATGCTTCAATTATCGCTGCACAAAGAATTCACGATCATATCTCTTATATTATCGATTCAATTATTGTCACAAGATCATCATCAGATAATATGTTATATTATTAATTGAGACGACAAGTTATAAATAATTAATAATTGTTGAAAGATTAAAAATGTGTTGATTAAAAATAAAATGATTTGTGGTAATATTTATTCAATCCTTAATTTATATAAAGAGTCTCATTATGAGACGCGTTTGTGGTAAGTTTGATTATTTTATGGGGGCCCATATGTCATTATCTAAGAGTCTCTTCGTCAATAAGAATTACCTTTTGTGAATAGTAATTACCTTCGCAAATAGTATTTACCTTCGTCAATAGTATTTACTTCGCCAATAGTAATTACCTTCACAATAGTAATTACCTTTGTGAATAGTAATTACCTTCGTCAATAGTATTTACCTTCGTCAATAGTAATTACCTTCGCCAATAGTAATTACCCTTGTGAATAGTAATTACCTTCGCCAATAGTAATTACCTTTACCAGACGCCAAACCACTTGCCGCTTCACATTACAATGCGCCAAACCACTTGTCGCTGTTTCACATTACAAAAGGCCAAACCACTTGTCGTTTCACATTACAAAGGCCGAACCACTTGTCATTTCACATTACAAAAGGCCGAACCACTTTTTCTTTTCACATCACCACCGTCAAGCCACTCGCTTTTCACATGGGTAGGTGCTAAGCTAGAAATCTTCTATAAATAGAGGCCTAATGCTTCATTATTTTCACTTAATTCATCAAACTCTAGAGAGAGAAACTATAGAGAGAAAGAAGAAAAGTATTCGCTACTTCACCTCGCAAATATTCATTCTTCTAAGGTAGGAATATTATTTGTTGTAATTCGTAAGGGGTGTTATTATTCTTCTTATTCATGAAGAGAACTGTTGTTATTCCATCGCTTATTATTCATTGAATAACTCGATAACGTGGTTTACCCTATACTTGGTGACATTCTTCATTATTCTCATTGGAACATCCACATCCTGTGTGTTTTATCCCCGGACTTGGTGGTTCCTCTTTTATTATTATTCTCGTTGGAACATCCCATGCAGTGTTTTACAATAGGACCGGTTCCATCTTTTTATTATTATACATTCTGTTGAACATCCTCGTCGTGTTTTACATGAATCGGTTTTTTGGGACTGGTTTTATTATTTATTATCATCATTGGAAATAATTCCGTTATTATTATGAATAACTGTCTAAGCACCGCATGCATGGTGATTTCTTTTGTTATTCCATTCTTTATTATACCCAAATAAGTTAAAACTTTGACTTCTATACTCCATGAAATTAGTAGAATATCCTCGATATTTGCGTTTCATCCAAAGATCTTTTCATGGAAATATTCTTCCGATCATTCTTGAATTTTACTCTACAAAACAAAGATCATTTTGACAATTTGGACGTTAATAATTCCCGGATAAAATAATTCTTGAACTTGTTTTATTGAATTATTATGTCATCATCATCATCCTCATGTTATATTATGTTATCTTCTACTTACGTGTATAGATGAACTTAGTATGATTATGACTGTGGATCATTCTAAGATAATCACGGCTTGTTATAAATGATGTGATAAAAGTCCTCAAAGGGCCTCTGTAATGCGTTGATGGATAATTTTTGGTATGATTATGACTGGGGTGATTCTAAGATAGTCGCTTGACCATTGATAATTTGATGAATATCCTCGTCAGAAAGTGCGTGGGTGATTCGATGATGTGGATTATTTATTAAAGTCGAGTCTCGCCTATAATGTGATGATGAAAAACCTTTTAAAACCTAAAAGATAGTAGATTTTATTCTCTACTTGACTCTTTTAATGGATCGCTTATTCCACCGCAGCTTAAACTTGTTGTCTATTGTATTTTATCGCTTTAACATCGTTCAAGGCTAATGATAAATTATTCGCATTATCTTAGTCATAATATTTCTTCATCGGGCTAGTTGAGCTCACCCTTTCTTTCACCGTTCTCTTCGTGAAATGAGAACATAGCCGGGACGAAGCCTGGGAAACGGAGTAATGGTCCAGAGGATAAGATTAGTAGTCCTCACTATTCGTGAAATAGTGTGATAATAGTAGTAATGAGGACTTCTTTTGAGTTTGTATAATATCTAGTAGACAATATTTGTATTCAAACTCACAATTTATGTCGATTGCATACCTACGCTTATATTAGTAAGTCAGTATTTGAATTTATGTACCATGTAAGTGGCGACCCAAGATGGGTGATGTATACCTAATTTGGGGGGCGCCGAGTTGGTATCGAGCTTAGGATATGATCCCTGCTAAGATGTGAGAATAGTACTAGGAGGGGAGAGACGGGAATACCTTCGCTAGTATGACCTACCTAAGTTTATTTGGTATTTGATTGGCTCACGAGTATAGTGATAATATGTCATGTCAATTAACCCTTATTTTTGTGGCGTTGTTTGAAATGGCAATTTGAAAATATTCACAATGGAGTGAATGTGACCGTTGTGACACCTTTAATCACTAATCAGTTAATGCAAAGGTCGACGAGGAACAAATTAGAGATATCCTCGTAGTGAATGAAGAACTAATTGTTTCACCCGAAGCTAGTTGCGCAGAGGTAGCGAGTGAGTGAGAGTGAGGAAGAAGAGGAAGAAGAGGAACTCGAGGATAATTGGTTGAAGAAGTTTATGATCTAAACTTAGAATTACAAAATCGTGTTCGTGAGCTAGAAGAACAAAGTTGAAGAACGGCAAACGATCGTGGAACAAAGGGATACAACAATTCAAAATTGGGTTACCCGATATGTGATGCTCGAACAAAATCACGCTTTGGCAAGGGTGTAAGATATTAAAGTTGGAATCGAGAATTTAAAATCAAAGATCATTGAAAGAAGAAACAATCGAACGAAGGAGAATAGGCGATGCATGGGTAAAAGTCGCACAACGCGTTGATAGTGTAGAAAAGACGTCCATCCAATAAAGCCAAAATAGATGAAATGGACTTTGCTTTTGGACAATGAATTGGAGAATTTAACATCGAATTCTAATTTACCATGCATAGCGGTCAACCCGAATTCGATATGGATCGAGAATAATGATTCAAATCATGGATCAGAATGTGAAGAAGCACTTAAGGGTGGAATGTACCCTATAGTAAAGTCAAACACTGTAATTTAAGCGAGGCGTTTGTCGAGAAAAACCCGAACGAAGTTATTACGGGTAAATTAATTATAAATTATTACTTAAGTCTATACTTTATTCAATACAAGTTCTACCCACTCTTTTTATTCTACCTAGTTGTGTTCAATGTTTAAATTTGACTCGGAAAAATTAGACTTTGATTTTTTCTATGAAACTTCGTTGGGAGAAACCTTCGTTACCTCCATCGCTTATTAATCTTGTTGTTTCAAATAAACACTTTCACGATCTTATCTCTTTGAAAATACTTGCCTTTGAGGTAATTTTTGAAAATGATTGATTAACTACTCAATATCTTTTTTTGTAAGGTTGTTAGCTTTCATATTCCTAACCAACCTGTTATACTTAATTCAAAGTAACCAAACCCTAAAGTTAATCACCGTTATATCAAGCCATAAGTAAAGAGCCCCGATCCTTTCGTTGTTGACTTCTTGTGTGAAATGCACAAGCCGGACTTTCAGAGGCGACGCCGTGGATCTGAAGATGGCAAGTTGATAGGTATCATTGTGAGGTGTTATCTGTGTTAAGGGATAGAAGTCACGATTGGTATTAATGTGACGTATTATCCAAGTCTTGGACGAGAGTAATAGCTTTTGAATGATATTTCTATCATTAATAAATTTCTTGGCGATTCTTGAAGTCTTCCTAGCCTACCCTAGAACGTGAAATCGAATTTTGTATTGACCCAAAGACAAAAACCCATTTCTTAAACCCTCAAATATTTCTTCAACTAAAAGGATCTCATTTACGTGGATTATGATGAAAGTCATAATAAAAGGATAGAACTGATGAAAATCATGGGTATATGAAGTGTTAGTAAATTTTAAGATGAGTTATGTTGGTTAGTATGTGAAAACATGAAAGTTTCTTAGAAATCACAAAGAGTTGAAAATCAGATTTTGGTGAAAAACGTAACATGAAATTCAATTGACCATATCTCCTATTATATTTTGAATTTTTGAGTGTGGTCAAGTCCTAGAGTTAGATCTATGAGTTACCTAACTAATCCAAGTGGAATTACTGGAAAAGGTGTTGTAGATTTTTGTGTGGACTGATTTTAGCAAAGGAGTGCAAAGCTGCAAAAACCAAAAAAAGTTGCTGCCATGATTTTAGACGGGCTGTTTCGGCCACTTAAATTATGAGAAAAATTCTGGCCTTTTGGGACATGAAGGTATATGGTATAAAGTACCTCCTGTCCAAAAATGAGCTCATTCTGACTTAAAATGAGCAAGTTATGACTATTTCAATATTTAGGTTTTTCCGATTTAAAAACGCTATAACCGAAGTTCTATAACTCCGATGACCATGAAATTTAAACTGGAAGCTCACGTTAACATGTGTAAGGTCCTGCCAAGATTTGGGAATTTTTGGAGTTAAACTTGAGGTAGCTAATTTCTTAAGGAATTAATTAGAAATTGATTTTTGAAAAATAGTAAATGAATTTTAAAATTTTAGAAAAATATATTTTCATTATGGGACTATATTATGCTAAAACCCAGAAAAGAAATATTTTGGGACTGATTTGGTATTTTTCATGAAAATAGTTTAGTTACTTAACATATGAGTTAAATATGTTATATGAAGAAGTAACAAAGTTGAAAATAGGATTTTATGGCTAGAGAATCCTATATAGAATATATGCATATTTTTTGATGAGGATTTGATAATTGGTGATGATATCTTATGAGTATGGCATTTTGGATGATTAAATGCATTATATGGTAAAGCGTAAACAATTGAGATAAATTGTTTATAAATTTAAGAAGTGATTAAAATATTGTTATAATATTAATGATATTAGATTATGAGATTATTAAGTGATTGATAACATGGGGATATTCTTGAATCCTCGGATAAATTATATTATAAATGTTTAATATTTATCCTTTATCTCATTTGATTGATTCTTTATATCGTTATCCTCATTTTTATATTACGTTGAAAGTCATCCGTGGCTCAGTAGTGCATAGATGGACTTGGTATGATTATGATCGTGGATTGTTGGGGTATAATCATAATCGTAATTGAAAACACGATTATCTTTCGCCGTAGTGCATGGATAATTTGTGGTCGTGATACTAATGAATACACGATTATCTTTGGCAGTAGTGCATGGATAATTTGTGGTCGTGATACTAATGAATACACGATTATCTTCGGTCAGTAGTGTATGGATAATTTGTGGTCGTGATACTAATGAATACACGATTATCTTTTGGCCGTAGTGCATGGATAATTTGTGGTCGTGATACTAATGAATACACGATTATCTTTTGGTCAGTAGTGCATGGATAATTTGTGGTCGTGATACTAATGAATACACGATTATCTTTCGTCAGTAGTGTATGGATAATTCGTGGTCGTGATACTAATGAATATCCTTGGGCCAGAAAAGGTGGATGATTCGATGATATGGATTAATTATCGAGTCGAGTCTCAAAGAATGAAATATTAATTCATGGATGTGGTAAAAGTCATTCGTCAGTAGTAAACTTGGTATGATTATGACCAAGGATTATCTAAGATAATCACGATCAGAATGAAAACACGAATATCCTCGCCAATTGGTGCATGGATAATTCGTGGTCGTGATACTATTAAGTCGCGCCTCAAAGATTATTGGTTTTATGATTGTATATCTTTGCCCAGAGTAGAAAAAGATGAATTGTGAATAAATATCTTTGGCCGGATTGCAAAGATGAATTTAATGTTTTCAACGATAAAGGTATTCAAGGTATCCTCACCTCTTTATCATACTGTGTATCGCACTCTAATTTCGAGGGCTTAAATTCCATAAGGAGGGAGATTGTGAGACCCCATATTTTATCAATAAAGATTTAAATTTTGTCTAAATAATTTTTAATATTATGGTGTGAATTTGAGATAATATTATAGTTGTGGGTAGTATTTATAAATTTTGCAAAGTATGCAAGTTGTTATAAAATATTCGTTTGGCTCTGGGAATATTCTTTTTGTTAGGGAATATTCGATAACTACCAATCATTGGTGGACCCCATAATGTAATTATTCATTTGATCGAGAAAACGACAAAAATATTTTATAAAAATAACTACGGAGGTGTTACCGTTAAAACCGCTGAACTACCCGATGGTAAAAGTACAAGAATACTGCGTGGTCGCATAAGAAAGACACCAGTATTGATTATCGATGCTTACGTGAGAAGTCACTCACCTACGCTTTCAATTATCGCTACAAGAATCACGTGATCATATCTCTTATATTATTGATTCAATTATTGTCACAAGATCATCTCAGTATAATATGTTATATTATTAATCGAGACGACAAGTTATAAATGATTAATAATTGTTGAAAGATTAAAAATGTGTTGATTAAAAATAAAATGATTTGTGGTAATATTTATTCAATCCTTAATGTATATAAAGAGCATTATGAGACGCGTTTGTGGTAAGTTTGATTATTTTATGGGGGCCCATATGTCATTATCTAAGAGTCTCTTCTTCAATAAGAATTACCTTTGTGAATATAGTAATTACCTTCGCAATAGTATTTACCTTCACAATAGTATTTACCTTCACAATAGTAATTACCTTCGTCAATAGTAATTACCTTTGTGAATAGTAATTACCTTCGTCAATAGTATTTACCTTCGTCAATAGTAATTACCTTCGTCAATAGTAATTACCCCTGTGAATAGTAATTACTTTCGTCAATAGTAATTACCTTTATCAGACGTCAAACCACTTGCCGTTTCACATTACATGCGGCCAAACCACTTGCCGTTTCACATTACAAGCGCCAAACCACTTGTCGTTTCACATTACAAAAGCGCCGAACCACTTGTCGTTTCACATTACAAAAGGCCGAACCACTTTTCTTTTCACATCACCCGCCAAGCCACTTGCCTTTTCACATGGTAGGTGTTTAAGCTAGAAATCTTCTATAAATAGAGGCCTAATGCTTCATTATTTTTCACTTAATTCATTGAAACTCTGAGAGAGAAACTATAGAGAGAAAGAAGAAAAGTATTCTCGCTACTTCACCTTGCCAATATTCATTCTTCTAAGGTAGGGAATATTATTTGTTGTAATTCGTAAGGGTGTTATTCTTTCTTATTCATGAAGAGAACTGTTGTTATTCCATCGCTTATTATTCTCATTGAATAACTTTTGTACGTGGTTTACCCTATACTTGGTGACATTCTTCTATTATTCATTTGGAACATCCTCGTTCATGTGTTTTTAATCGGACTCGGTTCCCTCTTTATTATTATTCATTGGAACATCCTCGTCGTGTGTTTTACAAGGACTTTATTCATTCTCCTGAACATTTATTGTTTACACCGGACCGGGTTCCATCTTTCCAGATTTATTATTCGCTGAACATCCCGCTTGGGTGAATTTCACCGACCGTTCCGTTATTATTATTCTCGTTGAATAACTCGTCTATGCCAAGTACCGCACGCATGGTGATTTCTTTTGTTATTCCATTCTTTATTATACCCAAATTGGTTAAAACTTTGACTTCTATACTCCATGAAATTAGTGGAATATCCTCGATATTTGCGCTTCATCCAAAGATCTTTTCATGGAAATATTCTTCCGATCATTCTTGAATTTTACTCTACAAAACAAAGATCATTTTGACAATTTGACGTTAATAATTCCCGGATAAAATAATTCTTGAACTTGTTTTATTGAATTATTATGTCATTGTCATCATCCTCATGTAATATTATGTTATCTTCTGGCTTACGTGTATAGATGAACTTAGTATGATTATGACCAGGATCATTCGGTAAGATAATCATGGCTTGTTATAAATGATGTGATAAAAGTCCTCAAAGTATTCTGTAATGCGTTGATGGATAATTTTTGGTATGATTATGACTGTGGGTGATTCTTAAGATAGTCACGACCATCGATTGATAATTTGATGAATATCCTCGTCAGAAAAGTGTGGGTGATTCGATGATGTGGATTATTTATTAAAGTCGAGTCTCAAATTTATACAAATGATGAAAAATCTTTAAAACCTAAAAGATAGTAGATTTTATTCTCTACTTGACTCTTTTAATGGATTGCTTATTTCACGCAGCTTAAACTTGTTGTCTATTGTATTTTATCGTTTAACAATCGTCAAGGCTAATGATAAATTATTCGCATTATCTTAGTCATAATATTTCTTACTCGGGCTAGTTGAGCTCACCCTTTCTTTCACCGTTTTTCAGAAAATGAGAACATATGGGACGAGTCGGGAACGGAGTAATGGTCCAGAGGATAGCATTAGTAGTCCTCACTATTCGTGAAATAGTGTGATAATAGTAGTAATGAGGACTCCTTTGAGTTTGTATAATATCTAGTAGACAATATTTGTATTCAAACTCACAATTTATGTCGTATTGCATACCTACGCTTATATTAGTAAGTTGTATTTGAATTTATGTACCATGTAAGTGGCGACCCAAGATGGGTGATGTATACCTAATTTTGGGGGCGCCCGAGTTGGTATCGAGCTTAGGATATGATCCCCGGCTAAGATGTGAGAATAGTACTAGGAGGGAGAGACAGGGAATACCTTCGCATTAGTATGACCTACCTAAGTTTATTTGGTATTTGATTGGCTCACGTAGAGTATAGTGATAATATGTTGCATGTCAATTAACCCTTATTTTTGTGGCGGTGTTTGAAAATGCAAATTTGAAAATATTCACAATGGAGTGAATGTGACCGTTGTGTGACACCTTTAATCACTAATCGGGTTAATGCAGTGTCAGACGAGGAACAAATTAGAGATATCCTCGTAGTGAATGAAGAACTAATTGTTTCACCCGAGCTAGTTGCAGAGGTAGCAGCTGAGAGTGAGGAAGAAGAGGAACATGAGGATAATTGGTTAGAAGAAGTTTATGATCTAAACTTAGAATTACAAAATCGTGTTCGTGAGCTAGAAGAATAGGTTGAAGAACGGCAAACGATCGTGGAACAAAGGGATACAACAATTCAAAACTGGGTTACCCGATATGTGATGCTCGAACAAAATCACGCTTTGGCAGGGTGTAAGATATTAAAGTTGGAATCTGAGAATTTAAAAATCAAAGATCAGTTGAAAGAAGAAACAACTGAACGAAGGAGAATAGGCGATGCATGGGTAAAAGCTGCACAACGCGTTGATAGTGTAGAAAAAGACGTCCGATCCAATAAAGCCAAAATAGATGAAATGGACTTTGCTTTTGGAAAGAATGGGAGAATTTAACATCGAATTAATTATTACCGTGCATAGCGGTCAACCCGAATTCGATATGGATCGAGAATAATGATTCAAATCATGGATCAGAATGTGAAGAAGCACTTAAGGGTGGAATGTACCCTATAGTAAAGTCAAACACGGTAATTTAAGCGAGAAGTTTTTCGAGAAACCAACGAAGTTACGGGTAAATTAATTATAAATTATTACTTAAGTCTATACTTTATTCAATACAAGTTCTACCCACTCTTTTATTCTACCTAGTTGTGTTCAATGTTTAAATTTGACTCAGGAAAAATTAGACTTTGATTTTTCTATTGAAACTTCGTTGGGAGAAACCTTCGTTACCTCCAATCGCTTATTAATCTTGTTGTTTCAAATAAACACTTTCACGATCTTATCTCTTTGAAAATACTTGCCTTTGAGGTAATTTTTGAAAATGATTGATTAACTACTCATTATTCTTTTTGTAAGGTTGTTAGCTTTCATATTCCTAACCAACCTGTTATACGAATTCAAAGTAACCAAACCCTAAAGTTAATCACTGTTATATCAAGCCATAAGTAAAGAGCCCCGATCCTTTCGTTGTTGACTTCCTTGTGTGAAATGCACCGAAGCCAGACTTTCGTCAGAGGCGACGCCGTGGATGAAGATGGCAAGTTGATAGGTATCATTGTGAGGTGCTTTATCAGGTTAAGGGATAGAAGTCACAGTTGGTATTAATGTGACGTACTATCCAAGTCTTGGACGAGAGTAATAGCTTTTGAATGATATTTCTATCATTAATAAATTTCTTGGCGTATTCTTGAAGTCTTCCTAGCCTACCCCTAACGTGAAATCGAATTTTGTATTGACCCCAAAGATAAAAACCCATTTCTTAAACCCTCAAATATTTCTTCAACTAAAAGGATCTGTTTACGTGGATTATGATGAAAGTCATAATAAAAGGATAGAACTGATGAAAATCATGGGTATATGAAGTGTTAGTAAATTTTAAGATGAGTTATGTTGGTTAGTATGTGAAAACATGAAAGTTTCTTAGAAATCACAAAGAGTTGAAAATCAGATTTTGGTGAAAAACGTAATATGAAATTCAATTGACCATATCTCCTATTATATTTTGAATTTTTGAGTGTGGTCAAGTCCTAGAGTTAGATCTATGAGTTACCTAACTAATCTAAGTGGAATTACTGGAAAAGGTGTTGTAGATTTTTGTGTGGACTGATTTTAGCAAAGGAGTGCAAAGCTGCAAAAACCGAAAAAGTTCTTTGCCATGATTTTAGACGGGCTGTTTCGGCCACTTAAATTATGAGAAAAATTCTGGCCTTTTGGGACTTGAAGGTATATGGTATAAAGTACCTCCTGTCCAAAAATGAGCTCATTCTGACTTAAAATGAGCAAGTTATGACTATTTCAATATTTAGGTTTTTCCGATTTAAAACGCTATAACCGAGTTCTATAACTCCGATGACCATGAAATTTAAACTGGAAGCTCACGTTAACATGTGTAAGGTCCTGCCAAGATTTGGGAATTTTTGGAGTTAAACTTGAGGTAGCTAATTTCTTAAGGAATTAATTAGAAATTGATTTTTGAAAAATAGTAAATGAATTTTAAAAATTCGAGAAAAATATATTTTCATTATGGGACTATATTATGCTAAAACCCAGAAAAGAAATATTTTTGGGACTGATTTGGTATTTTTCATGAAAATAGTTTAGTTACTTAACATATGAGTTAAATATGTTATGAAAATAACAAAGTTGAAAATAGGATTTTATGGCTAGAGAATCCTATATAGAATATATGCATATTTTTTGATGAGGATTTGATAATTGGTGATGATATCTTATGAGTATGGCATTTTGGATGATTAAATGCATTATATGGTAAAGCGTAAACAATTGAGATAAATTGTTTATAAATTTAAGAAGTGATTAAAATATTGTTATAATATTAATGATATTAGATTATGAGATTATTAAGTGATTGATAACATGGGGATATTCTTGAATCCTGGATAAATTATATTATAAATGTTTAATATTTATCCTTTATCTCATTTGATTGATTCTTTATATCGTTATCCTCATTTTTATATTATGTTGAAAGTCATCTGTGGCCTGTAGTGCATAGATGGACTTGGTATGATTATGATCAGGGATTGTTCGGTATAATCATAATCGTAATTGAAAACACGATTATCTTTGGCCGTAGTGCATGGATAATTTGTGGTCGTGATACTAATGAATACACGATTATCTTTGGCCGTAGTGCATGGATAATTTGTGGTCGTGATACTAATGAATACACGATTATCTTTGGTCGTAGTGCATGGATAATTTGTGGTCGTGATACTAATGAATACACGATTATCTTTGGTCGTAGTGCATGGATAATTTGTGGTCGTGATACTAATGAATACACGATTATCTTTGGTAGTAGTGCATGGATAATTTGTGGTCGTGATACTTAATGAATACACGATTATCTTTCGACCAGTAGTGTATGGATAATTCGTGGTCGTGATACTAATGAATATCCTTGGCCTGTAGTGCAGGGATGATTCGATGATATGGATTAATTATTGAGCTGAGTCTCAGCAATGAAATATTAATTCATGGATGTGGTAAAAGTCATCTTTGGCCGTAGTAAACTTGGTATGATTATGACCAAGGATTATTCGGTATAATCATGATCAGAATGAAAACACGAATATCCTCGCGATTGGTGCATGGATAATTCGTGGTCGTGGATACTATTAAGTCGCCTCAAAGATTATTGGTTTTTATAATTGTATATCTTTGGCCTGTAGTGCAAAGATGAATTGTGAATAAATATCTTTGGTGGGATTGCAAAGATGAATTTAATGTTTTCAACGATAAAGGTATTCAAGGTATCCTCACCTCTTTATCATACTGTGTATCGCACTTCTAATTTCGAGGGCTTAAATTCCATAAGGAGGGGAGATTGTGAGACCCCATATTTTATCAATAAAGATTTAAATTTTGTCTAAATAATTTTTTAATATTATGGTGTGAATTTGAGATAATATTATAGTTGTGGGTAGTATTTATAAATTTTGCAAAAGTATGCAAGTTGTTATAAAATATTCGTTTTGGTGGGGAATATTCTTTTGTTAGGGAATATTCATACAAACTACTCAATCATTGGTGGACCCCATTAATGTAATTATTCATTTGATCGAGAAAACGACAAAAATATTTTATAAAAAATAACTACGGAGGTGTTACCGTTAAAACTGTTGAACTACCCGATGGTAAAAGTAAAGAATCTGCTGTGGTCGTGATAAGAAGACACCAGATTGATTATCGATGCTTTACGTGAGAAGTCACTCATTTATGCTCAATTATTCTTCTGAAGAATTCTTTGCATCATATCTCTTATATTATTGATTCAATTATTGTCACAAGATTATCCGTATAATATGTTATATTATTAATTGAGACGACAAGTTATAAATGATTAATAATTGTTGAAAGATTAAAAATGTGTTGATTAAAAATAAAATGATTTATGGTAATATTTATTCAATCCTTAATGTATATAAAGAGTCAATATGAGAGGCGTTTGTGGTAAGTTTGATTATTTTTTATGGGGGCCCATATGTCATTATCTAAGAGTCTCTTCGTAATAAGAATTACCTTTGTGAATAGTAATTACCTTCACAATCAGATTGTATTTTCACAATCGATATAGTATTTACCTTCGTCAATAGTAATTACCTTTGTGAATAGTAATTACCTTCAATCAATAGTATTTACCTTCGTCAATAGTAATTACCTTCGTCAATAGTAATTACCCTTGTGAATAGTAATTACCTTCGTCAATAGTAATTACCTTTACCAGACGTCAAACCACTTGCCGCTTCACATTCAAAGGCCAAACCACTTGCCGTTTCACATTACAACAGCGCCAAACCACTTGTCGTTTCACATTACAGCGCCGAACCACTTGTCGTTTCACATTACAAAGCGCGCCGAACCACTTTTCTTTTCACATCACCACCGATCAAGCCACTTCATTTTTTTCACATGGTAAAGTAAGCTAGAAATCTTCTATAAATAGAGGCCTAATGCTTCATTATTTTCACTTAATTCATCGAAACTCTAGAGAGAAACTATAGAGAAAGAAGAAAAGTATTCGCTACTTCACCTTGCCAATATTCAGTTCTTCTAAGGTAGGGAATATTATTTGTTGTATTCGTAAGGGTGTTATTCTTCTTATTCATGAAGAGAATCGTTGTTATTCCATCGCTTATTATTACATTGGAATAACCTCGTATCGTGGTTTACCCTATACTTGGTGACATTCTTCTATTATTACATTTGGAACATCCTGTTCATGTGTTTTACAGGACACTCCGGTTCCGTTTTTTATTATTATTCCGCATTGGAACATCCTGCTCATGTGTTTTACAGGACCGGTTCCATCTTATTATTATTATTCGTTGGAACATCCTCGCTCATGCTTTTCTTGGGACCGGTTCCGTTATTTATTATTATACATTTGAATAACTGCGTCATGCCAAGTACCACATGCACGGTGATTTCTTTTGTTATTCCATTCTTTATTATACCCAAATGGTTAAAACTTTGACTTCTATACTCCATGAAATTAGTAGAATATCCTTGATATTTGCGTTTCATCCAAGAGATCTTTTCATGGAAATATTCTTCCGATCATTCTTGAATTTTACTCTACAAAACAAAGATCATTTTTGACAATTTGGACGTTAATAATTCCGGATAAAATAATTCTTGAACTTGTTTTATTGAATTATTATGTCATTGTCATCATCCTCATGTAATATTATGTTATCTTGGCTTACGTGTATAGATGAACTTAGTATGATTATGACTGAGGATCATTCGGTATAATCACGGCTTGTTATAAATGATGTGATAAAAGTCCTCAAGTGGCCTGTAATGCAAGTTGATGGATAATTTTTGGTATGATTATGACCGAGGGGTGATTTAAGATAGTCATGACCATTGATAATTTGATGAATATCCTCGTCAGAAAAGTGTGGGTGATTCGATGATGTGGATTATTTATTAAAGCCGAGTCTCAGCCTATAACAATGATGAAAAATCTTTTAAAACCTAAAAGATAGTAGACTTTATTCTCTACTTGACTCTTTTAATGGATCGCTTATTCCACCGCATTAAACTTGTTGTCTATTGTATTTTATCGCTTAAATGTTCAAGGCTAATGATAAATTATTCGCATTATCTTAGTCATAATATTTTCATTGGGCTAGTTGAGCTCACCTTTCTTTCTTTCACCGTTTCTTCGTGAAATGAGAACATATTTGGGACTTAGCCGGAAACGGAGTAATGGTCCAGAGGATAAGATTAGTAGTCCTCACTATTCGTGAAATAAAGTGTGATAATAGTAGTAATGAGGACTCCTTTTGAGTTTGTATAATATCTAGTAGACAATATTTGTATTCAAACTCGCGTTTATGTCGATTCTACATTTACGCTTATATTAGTAAAGTCAGTATTTGAATTTATGTACCATGTAAGTGGCGACCCAAGATGGGTGATGTATACCTAATTTTGGGGGCGTCACAATAATTAGCCCTTTTATTAATGTATATATATGTGTGACCAAATGATGGTTGCTTTTATCTTTCTCTGAATAACTAGGTTTGTAGGTGAGGACTGTTTCGAGTAGGGTTGAGTTAGAAACCAAATTGGAACCGAAACCGCACTAAAAATTGCACAAATTAAAACGCACCAACGGTTCCAGCGTATGTGACGATTTTAGGTGGGTTGAAAAACCAAATTTACGATTTCGGTTTGGTTACTAGTCAAAATCGCACGCATAAAACCTAAACCACACCATATGTGTATATATATCTCAGATGCATAATCTTGATATATCTGAATGTATGACTGTAATGTAATCAAGCATGTTAAAAATTATTGATTGCATAATTAAAGGTTCCAAATGATTGTTCATTTGATTAGGGTAAAAAAAAATATATTGAAGGCTTATACTTAATTGAAAAAATGACATATTCAAGTCACTACTAAGTTGGATTGGAAAGGGAGATCTTCATGTAGTGGATGGATATAGAATTGGTATAAGAAATAATTACACTAGAATTTTGCACTAAAGAAATAATCGACTCAAGAGATAAATATTTTTCAAATATGGTCACAAAATTAGAGTAGTGATGTTAAATTGCATAAAATATAATTTTGTTATTTCAATTGGTTTTGAAACCGAAACCGCACCGCACGGTTTAAAAGCACATCGCACCAATCATAAGCGATTTTATGTGCAGTTTTGGATTTATCAAATCGCACCTAAGCAATTTCGAATGTAGATTCAACTTCAAACGGTATCATACTCACCCTTAATCTCGAGTTATAGAGGAAAGAGAAAGAAGAGCTAGAGGCCGGAGGGGGATTTCCTTTTACAAATGGGTTTCGGGTTATGAAATTAAGACTTTGCTAATGAAAGTGTCCTATAGTCCAAAGATTTCGGGTTGAAAAACTACGGGCCGATAAATTCACATTTTAGGTCCGTCAATCAGGCTCTCTGAGTCTGGTTCGGCTCAATTTAAAATTGCTGGGTTCGAGTTGAATATAAAAATATGATCAAATATGAAATAAATAAGTTCAGACTTTTGAATTAAATTTTTATTAAGCCCATATAAAAAAAATAATACAATTAAATTGATTCTTAGACTAAAAATTACAAAAATGTAGTTTAATGAATTCGCTTAAAATATTTAACTAGACATCATTCTTCTTCATACTAATCACAATAGGTTTAAGAAATTGATATTTTCACATGTGCTCCTTTTACATAAAAGTGGGACCCACCCTACTTTTTTGTAAGAGAAGACCATGTGAAAATATTAAAATTATATGTGAAAATAGTATTTCTTTAAATTTAAATAACATTAATGAGCAATATATATTTTTCAATATTTCATCTTAATATTATTATGCGTGATTATTAAATTTTGTTATAAAATCTTCTATAAGAGACTAAGTGACCACTCAAATAAATCGTGGTAACAAATTTTTAGTCATGTCGAAGAGATCTTATATAAGAATGATATTTTTGTTATTAGTGACAATGGTATAATAATTTAAATGATAAATTTTATTAAATTCTTTAAATAATCTAAGATAAAATAAACATAATATGAGATTATTTTAAGTTATCTTATAAATAATATTATAAAAAATATATAATTAAAACTAAGATTAATTAATAGTCTTGAGATGAGAAACTAATAACTGGACGAACAAATATGACCTAAAGATTTATATAGTAAAACTGTCGATTCATTTTTAAACGTCAAGACAAGTTGTGAATTGTTGGTAGAGGTACCATAAACTCTGCCTTTTCGTCTTCAAATTTTATATATATAAAATTTAGGTTTGGCCGTGCTGAACTTTTTATTTGTTTCCACCTTAACACTCTGTTTTTGAGTTTTGAACAGAAAAAAAAAATAGAAAATTTAAATTAGAACAGAAAAGAAAAGAATAAAAACTTGAAGTTTTCCTTTGTGTTGTTTCTGAGTTTTTAATAGAAAAAAATAGAAAATTTAAAATTGAGGACATGAGTTGTAATTTAAAATTTATTATATTAAAAGTTGAGGATAATATAAGAATTATAAAAATATTACTTATTCCAATTTCTTTCCTGTTCAAATCTGACCAATTTTGGACGGAAAACTTTGACAGAAAAAGTGGCCAAATTTTCTATCCATTTCTTTTCTTTTCCGTTTATTAAAAAACTCAAAAACGTAAGAATTGAAAAGAAAACTTAAATTTTCCGTCCATTTCTTTTCTTTTCTGTCCATTTTAAAACTCGAAAACAAAGCATTCTTAGAGATTGTTTTTTCAATGCATAAAACTTTTAACATTTGCGACTGGTTCAATTGGAAATGTCACAAAAAATAAATAAATTTGGTCTGGGTAATTGCTAATTTACAAATTACAATCAACTGAGTGAACATACTGCAAGCAAACATGAAACTTCTGTAAACCCATGGGAGCACAAATTGATTTCAATTAGCAACAACCTCATATACGCTGCATTTGTTTGCAAAAATAATGAGTAAAATATGAATATTTGTACTAATTTATCAGAACTTTGAATTATTTTATTTCATGATTATTAATTTGTCATCATTAGAAATTACAAAATATAATCCATTACATTAAATAACAGACTAGTTATGAAATAAAATAATATTAAATAATAATAAATTAGCACAAATGTCCTATACCGTTCATTATTTTTGCAAACGAACTTGCCCATGGAGAATTAGATCGAGATCTGCATATAGCTCTTATTTTTTTAATCTCTCCAATCACTATATGATTTCTATATAAGCAAACACCTTCCTGTGTCTCCTGCAGATATAAGAAGAGCAGACATGAACAGAGATTTCCCTTGTATATTAATTGTATGGGTAATTTTTACCGCTCTATTAGGGATCGATTTTAAGAGTAATGCTACAGACACAAACTATTTTACAAATTTTTACAAATTGCTGATGTGTCATACTCCACCTCAATATATTGATGAACAAATTGTTTCAATATAGTCTTCGGCCCCATACAATATGTTGAAGTGGAGTATGACACATCAGCAGTTTATAAAATGTTTGTAAAATAATTTGTCTCTAGCATTATTCCGATTTTAATAACCTGTCCTACATCAGTTTTCAGTAATTGGATTAGAATTTAGAGGAAAATCAATATTCAACTCTACTTCAACTTACAATCATTACATCGTCAGCACAGGACACGTCTAAATCAAATACTACCAAGAACTGGACTAAAAAATTAAAATACACAAGTAACCACAAAATGCTAGTTGACTGAACTATAACCTAGATACCTAAAAATAATCCCCGACTCTTAAATTTTTAACAGACAAACTCAATTTCATCCTAAATCTAATTACACAGATTCCAGAACATAACTCATGTAAAAGTCTACTATTTCAAAATTTGCTATTGCATCCAGCAATACTATGTCTTAATTAGGGATAGCAACCACCCAAGGTGCGATAATTTACCTTGCCTGGTTCCTCACGGTATGGGGATGCATGCAACTAAATGGCCGAACTTGGTCTGTGAAAATAAAATATGGTCAACTCTGCTCCACACATGTTGAATAGTGGGAAGAGCAGCATACGAATTTGCTATAGTCGAAACAGCGATGGAACAATGTTGTTCACCTAAATAAATGTCACAGTAATCCTACATCTAAACTACAACATACCTAAACAGTATTGGGTGTCATAAATGTCACCCTTTCCCAGCATACCATCAAGGAACAGAAAATCTGCTTTATGGCAGCATGTACTTTAACAGGCCTGTTTACTTGAACTAATTAACTAAGTATGAAACCTTTAACTAAGTTTGGGTGCTTAGCCATATGAGCTCAAATAATTGATTATTCCCGTGTTATAAGAATCTGATATGACACCATCTCTAATTACATGAATGGAAAGCATCATGAACACTTGAGCAGAGCAGGCTGTAGACTATAATATTGTAATTGCAAAGAAAAACATTGAATATATATATTACGTAAATTGGTACCAGGAGAAAAAGCCCGTATTATCCACTTCCTGTTAACCAAGTTCATTACATGTGAGTACCCAGCTTGGGAAATGCTCAGTCTCATTCGCATTATATATATATATGAAACAAAGATTAGCTTACATTTTCTTTATGCTTAAAAAGTCAATTATCATTAGCTCTGGAAGCACATGTCAACGAACTGTAAAGGTTATAAGCTACTTATAATGCAAAATAAAATAAAATCCCATCTCCAGTTATTGAAGAGAATAACCAAATAACTGAAACTGGGAAGGATCCAGAGAATTCAAAGTCGCACAACATATTCACACTTGTCAATCAACTTCAGAACCATCGCCTTCCAATATATATAATGCCCTTGTTTGAAAATAATTGTAAAAATACAACAGAAACTAAATTACTGCTTCATTCACACAGAATTCTGTTGTCCGGTAACATCTGTATAACAGCATGAATGATAATATTGTCCACTGGATTACAAGTTAAGGATGATTTTCAACAGCTGTCTGAACAATTCATTCAATTTTTTTAAGTATTCTATATAGAAAAATATCCTCAAAACTATGAAGAGCATAATTTATCTCTACATTGAAAACAAGAAGTAAAACGAATAAGATTCAACCAAGAGCAATAGATACACATATTATACCTCAATTTATTTTCAATATTCAGCCTCTCTTGAAGGATCCAATGGAACCACATTTGAAGATTCATGATTACTGCCTCTTAATACATCCATTCCATGCTCCTTAAATATAAAAGAATAAAAATACTTGCCAAAGTTACTCTACTGTAACATTTGAACTATATTGTAAGAGTGCCATTAGAAGACCATATCAAAAGGTAAAATAACAGAAAGCACTGCGAAGGAAGCAGAGAGAAGAATTCAAAGTAGACATTATTACCTGGTTGTTTGAAGTTTGGCCATGTACATGTTGAGGCCTGGTATTAAGATCAATCAAGCTAGTGTTCATATTTCCCCCACCACCATTGATATTACCAATCATTGGAACAGGAGATGCCCTGTGGTTTTGCTGGTTTTCTACCCTGTGACTTTGCTGGTTTTCTCGCGTCACGAACTTAAATGGATAATTGGATTCCCTCCTTGCTTCACCTGGTTCAACAGATTGCAATCCTAGCTCATCAAAATCACCAATTTTATCCCCAGGAAACTACAAAAATACCAAAGAGAAGGTAAATTTCTGGAGGACTTTTGTATAACAGATGCAAGCAGTTGCAGCAATGTCCTTTGCTACAAAACCACAAACCTCAACTCTCTGCCTTAACATGAGATATCTTCCGTGTTTTCTTTTACCCCCAACATGAACAATCATATCGCATTGCAGGCAAAGAGAACTTCCATCGATCTCACAATAAAAGAAAGCTGCATACAAGTTTTTAAGAGAAGAATTAAATTTCTAAGTGTTGCTCTATCTAAAATTATTTGTTTTTGAAAAGGAAAGATATAGGACACAAAAAGAAAAGAAAAAAGAGAGGCCTGCATACCAGGTGCATTTTCACATATATCACAACGCGGTACATCACTGGGGTCAGAAAGTCCAACCCGTACATGTCGGTTAGCAAGCTTGTTACACATATGCACCTGTCACACCAATCAAATAAGTCAATAATGTAAAATTAATTGCAAGAACCTATAATAACTTGAAAAATGAAGTTTGGCAATGTGATCTTGCAAGGAAAAAGTGTAACAAACATTTCTTATAGATATTTTCCATACATAGGTAAAATCATAACTACTACTAGCAACTTTATGTCCAAATGCTGGGAAAATAATTGAAAGGTTCGTACCGGATCAATTCATAAAATTGGTCCCTCGACACATCACATAACACACCTCAAATCATTCAAATCGGAAGTTTTTCTTACTATCAAGGGATCATGTGGTTCCCACTGAAACAAATTTTGCACCACCTTATTTTTTTCCTAATCAATGAAAACAGCTGAAATTCAGTTTCCAGTGGTTTTTAAAGTTTGAGATGCTATAGCCATAGAAAGGTTGCTGATTTTGAAATTTGGATTTATATGCAACCTAGCTAACTCTTACAGTAAGCAGTTCTTTAAATATAAACTTTACAGGTCGAGCTAAACCATTCCCATGAGTGAGCATACCTGAATAAGGCAATTGTGAAGGATGGCCAATAGGGAAGATATATGTAACATAATATTTTCATATACTATGGAAACCGGTAATTGCAATAACTTAGGAGAAATGATGATCCAACCTTAAGGCGAAAGTCCTATGTGACCATAACAAGCACAGTTGATATCATGAGTAAAACCATAATGTCTTTAACTCAACTATATGTCATATATGACCAAAATAGCTTAATGACGGAAAGGAGCGTACTTAAGTGGAGTTGACAGAGCTATTCAACCTGTATCAATCCAAGATAAATATATCAAATATTGCATTGATAAATTATAGAGTCATCTACAACAGAATGCCTAAGCCAGCTTTTGGTTCTGATAATTTTTTTTAAGTTGCATTTACCATAGATTAAATATAATTGACAAAAGGCCCAAAAAAACCTCAAATACGAGTTCCAAGCTCAATTGTAATATCAGAAAAATATTGTGACGCTGACTAAATCATTCAAAATTGAGATCTAGAACTACAAAGAAACTATATACAACCTTATGTACTACAATCATTCAAAGGAGTACATGTGACATAGTATTCTTCCGACACTCTCCTAATATGAGTGAACGTGACTAATTACCAACTAATTCTCAAATTCAGATTTGTACTAAACTAGATCCAAACAAATTAGTTCACAGTAAATTCAAGAAAAATTACACGTGAATTATACATATAAACTCAGCCTCAGCCTCAGCCTAGCCTCAGCCTAGCCTCGTGGTTCATGAACTTTAGTCTCTAGTAGTCTAGTAGTGGTCATTGAGCAAGTCTATGTACAGTAAAACAACGTCTTCTTATTGAGGTTAATTTGGTATTCAACATTCACTGTGTTAAGCTTACCATCATCATTACACAAGTAAGTTAGAATCCTAGCTCCCCTATAGTGATTCAACATACTTTTAATTAACAAACTCCGTAATTTTTACCTATGTTTCTAAAACTAGATCCATTTCAAACAATTAATTCCACTCCTAATCAGTCATAAGTAAGAAATACTGAGGATTAAACATCTACTTCAATGAATTTCAAATAAGGAAACATACTTTTTCGTCGCAGGAACGACAAAGAGCAGCTTCGTCTGCGGCACAGAAGAGGATCGCAGCAGCACTCTCGCATACGTCGCAGACTGTTCGCATAATTCCGTGCTTAATCTCTCACTCTATATATTTAAATACGTATATGCTATATATATATATATATATATATATATATATATCTGTCTATCCATCTCTCCGCCACGGGATACCCATGCTTCACCGGCCGATCAACGGTAGATAGCTAAACTCCGATCAAAGATATATAGGTATAGATATATCTAGACGAGAGGAGAGAGAGAAAATGAAAGTGAGTGTTGAGAAAGCTGATAGAAAAAAGGAAGGGAGGAAAGCTGGTAGAGAAGAACGAAACGTAAAGAAAACTCGGTGGTTATATTTGACAGAGAATAGGAAGGGGTGAAGTCGGTGAGAATTCCTATTTCGCAGAAAAATTATCATTTCAACTTTTTATCGTTAATTTATAGAATAAAAATTTAATATAAATTTATTTATAGTTTAAAAATAACAAAATTAATTACTTATATTTTTTACATAACATACAATATTTATAATTATATTAATTAAAATTAAATAATTTTATATCAATTTTGAATTTTAAAATCTACTAAATTGACTCCAAAATGGAAAAAAATTATCAAGTTGAACCACAATAATTATTTTGTAGTTCCTTTTTTTATTTATAAAAATAGAAAAAAAATCATTGAGGAGTACAATATAATCTAATCATAATCAAGTACATAATTACATTAAAATTAAAATGGTAATAATCAATCAAACATTATATACTATATAAATAAACACACTTCATGTAAAAGAAAACTAAATTTTACATAAGATGTAAAGGTTACGATGTTTCAATCTTAACACCACGTTGGCTTTTTTTAAAATTAGTTTTGTTTAGATTATTTTATTTGATTTAACATAATGTTGTTCGATTTTTACTTTATTAGCAAAAAACATGTATAAATAGAAAATAAGAATTCAAAACATGAAAATCTAGTATTTTTTTTCTTCAAAACCAAAGTGTTTATTATACCAAATTGTCGTTTTTTCTCCGTTCAAAACCAAAGTGTTTGTTATACCAAATTATAATATTGTCAACTTTGTTTAAATAAAAGAAAATTAACATTATTTTCACCGGTGTAACAAGTGAAGATATTAACATATATAATAAGAGAGTATGAAAGCATAAGAAGTTATCAAACGAATTTTTCTTCAAAATCAATGTCAACGGTTACACCAGGTAAAAAATGTATTTGTATATAAATAATAATATATTTTATGATTTTATATATCTATTGTTTCATTGCAAATTATACATATATAATTATAGTTGTTAATATTTAATAATAAATTAATATTTGTCACGATCATAAATAATCAATAACACTCCTCATTAAATAATACTTTTTTATTAAAATGAAATTTCTTTTAAAAAATAAGTGGAATCGTGAGTGACATTTTTATAAATAAAAGAAAAGCAAGTGAGACCACTTTTTAAAAAAAATAATCCATAATGACGTAATTTTAATTAAAAAATGCTATTTAAATACGAGTGCTCGATAAAAAGAGTATATATATTGATATCTATCATAATTCACATATTCACAATCAGGGCGGACCCAAGGCTAGGGCAGAGGGGGCACCTGCCTCCACTGGATTTTCACCTCCTCATATTATATATAAAGTATGACGGAACAAAATAATTAGAGTACTACAGTTATATTAGTACACTACTATTATGTTATTGAAAAAAATAAAATACTACTATATATATTGTTAAAATAAAATACTACTATAAGAACGTAAGTATTTTATTGTCTTGATCAATTTACTTCTTCTGAATAACAAGAAGGAAAAAAACAGAAGAGTTAAGAGTTACTAGAAATTATGAAAGATTTCATTTAGAATTTCTATAATTTACCCAAATTTTCTAAAAAAAAACCAGTGCCTAGTAAATTTTTCTATATTTTGTAGACAGGTGTTATTTCATTAGTAGTAGTAGTATAAAATTATAGATCAACATTATATTTATTTTCTCCCAATAATATTGTCGACTGTTGTTGAGCAATCCATCGGTCACTTAATCAAATTTAAATATTTTAAAGTATATTAAAATGTTTATCTATCATATTAACAAGATAGTAGCATATTCTTTTTTTCACTAACATAATAGTAGTGTATGTTACTACTATATTTATTTTATTAAATTAATTTTTATTCTTCATAATCTTTTTTTCCAAATTTGACCCCATTGATATTTCAAGCTGGATCCGCCACTGTTCACGATCTTATATGTTAATACTAGTAACAATTGTAAGAATTATATTATGTGTATAAAACTCTAAACAAAAAATTATACACAAACAGTATGAGATATATATTGTTTATTAATAAACATATATAAAATATTTAATAATAAATTTCAATTTCTATTATTTCTCTCTTTTATATTATATATATAATTTATGTTCATAATATTACTTGCCAAGGGACCACAAACAAAAGCCAAAAAAAGCAAAGTAGACAGATGTTCCGTTAACAACGAAGGGTGGAAAAGTCGAGTATTTTGGTATCAGGTTGTGTGATGATTCACCCGCTATTTCACAGCCACAATTGCAAACCTTTTAAATAATAGGAAAAAACAAATACTTCATTTATTTCATAATATTATTAAAACTCAATTTAATTTTTTTAATTAATATAGATTTTTAAATTTTAATTAATATAATAATTATTATTATAAATTAACTAAAAATATTGTTTATTATAAATTTTATTATTTTATAAATCTGAACGAATCGTCTCAATCTTTAATATCATATATTTGTTATGGATCAAAAATAACATACACTATCTCTATCGTTCAATATAAGAACCAACGATCGAAATTAAAAATGAAAAATTTACGTTCGTTATTATTAGTAGTAGCGGATGATGGTTTACGTCCGCTAATAGCGGATAATGGGTTACGTCCGCTAGTAGCGGATGACGCTAAAAATAGTATCGTCTTCCGCTATTATTAGTAATAGACGTAATCCGTCGTCCGCTATTAATAATAGTTGATATAAAATTTTCAGTGGTAATATTGACCGTTTGTTCTTATACTGAACGATGAAGATAATGTATAAATATTTTTTATCCATAACAAATATATATGATATCAATCATTATCCATCTTAAATTTATAAATATTTAAAACGAAATTCAAAAAATAATAATTTTTATATAATTTAAAACTGTGAGACTAATTAAAAAAAGCATATGGTTGAAACTAGAAACGAAAGGGACACCTAACCCATTCGTACCCACCAATTTAATATCTGCCATGGCCCATTTTCCATTTTCAGGTCCGTCCCCAACTGCCTTTTTCCTTCTTTTGTTAGGTTACACAAATAGATGTTTTTCATATTTATTATTACAAGAGTTCAATTTATTAAAAAATTAAATCTATTTTTTTCATTCTATAATTGTCATTAATTAAATTAAATATTTTTAACAACAAGAACATAAGAAAATTATAGTTAAATGATACTTTAATCTCTTTAAGTTGCTATTGAATGTTAAAATCGTTCATAAAGTTCATTTTTCGTAAATTATGTTCTTAAAGAGGCTAATTAGTGTCAATTATTTTCATTTTCCAAATTTAGTATCTATATTACTACCGTTATTTCACTAGGAAAATAATAATTTTAAAATACAAATTATTAAAGTTTATTTAGGTTTAATTGATATCTTTGTGAATACTCTAAATTATTTAAAATATACAGTAAGTTATAAAATTCCAATAAAAACGAGACTGTATTTATAAATGGTAAGAGTATTTTTCCTTTTGGCATTTTAGGAAAAGAGGCATTCAAAATTGTTTAACCTTTCCAAAATGTTAATTAATTAATTTACTATATTCTTTGAGCTGGTTGGCAAGTGGCAACGATAAAATGAGGCTTTCGTTTCTAAATCGAGTGAGTTGGTAAAGCCATTAGCTAGATGAATTTGAGTGGCTTAAATAGGTTGGTCCATTATCAACTACATGGGCTAGGAGTAATTTTTGCTTTCAAAAGGATAAATTACATTTAGTACCTTTTTGAAAATAATTACAAAAAGCATACATTCATAAAATAATTATAAAAATATTACATTTCATCATTTTTATTTTCAATACTAATACAATTAAAAGTCCTTAAATTAAGGGGATTAATATTAATGAGCTGACATAACAAAATAGTTTTCATCTTCCTTCGGTCTCTCTCTTTTCTCCCTTACTACTTCTCTCTCTCATTTTGAAGCCACTCGACGTCGTCCTCTTCCGTCGCTGCCGCCGCAACACCATAGTCTCTCAAATCTGACAGAAAATTGAATACGTGACACCATAGTCTCTCATCTCGAAGCCACTCGTCGTCGTCCTCTTCCGCCGCCGTCGCCGCAACACCATAGTCTCTCAACTCGTCGTCCTCTTCTTCATCTACTGATATTTCTTCATCTAATATTTCTTCTTCTTTTTGTACTGGTATTTCTTCTTTTTCTTTTTCTTCATCTTCATCATCATAGTTGTTAGACTAATTAACTAATTGTTGGCGTAAATTGGTTAATGAATATTGATCTCCTTCAGGCTCTTGGGGGGTGCAACTGGTTTGCATAGTCTAAAAGTCCTTTATTTTTTTGTGTGTTAATTTAAATTTTGTTATTGTTACTATCATATAACTGTTTGGTTACTTCTGCATTATGTTTTGGTTACTGTTAACTTGTGATTCGAATATCATTTTTGTTACCTTGATTTGGTATTTTGGTTACTTTTTTATGTTGTTATGGTTATCATGTATTTGCTTAGTATACATGGTTGACTAAACTGGTTTTGGTGTACATGTTATTTATGTATTGGTTACCATTAATATATGTTTTGGTTACTAACATATAACTGCTTTTGGTTTTTTTATTAGTATATTTTTTTTATTCTTTGTTAGCTTATGATTTGGATACCATTCTTTTCTCTCGATTGGGATTTTGGTTACTTTTTATATGTTGTTTTGGTTACAATGTATTTGCTTAGTATACATTGGTTGACTAAATTGAGTTTGGGTCTACATGTTGTTTATGTGTTGGTTACCATTAAAACATGGTTTGTTACTTAGATATAACCTGTTTGATTATTTCTTTAGTATATTTTTTGGTATACATGTTTTGTTTACTATATAAAATGGTTTGTACTACATGTTGTTTATATTTTGGTTATCATTAGATTATATAATATAACTTTTTGGTTTTCGCTTTATTATGGTATGGTTAATGTTAGAATGTAAATGGTAAATCGAAAAATTCAGATTCGTCCGCAAGATCCAGATAAAAAAAAAGCGGATATTATTCGTGATTCTAACAAAACGAATATATCCAGTATTATTGGTTTAAAGGTATCCAGAATAAACGGATACGAATACGGATATAGGCGTATTCGTATTCGATTAACATCCGTCCGTAAATATATCCGACGGATACGGATATCTGAAATCTGATATCTGGAATCCGTATCCAAATAACTTATATATATATATATATATATATTAGTAACTTACATATACATTTATATATATAAGTTATTATATATATATATATATATATATATACAATATATACACACACACACATATATTAATAATTTACATTCATTAATTAATCACTTACATTCATTTATATAAGCTATTAATATATATTTGTATTATGATGTGAATTAAGTTAATCTTCTTGTATGATAATGTTCAATGAAGGATGATCAATGGTGTATGCATCAAGTTAAGTTAGGATGCAAATTAATCTTGTAATTTTATGATGATGTGTTTGACATTTTCCTCCCCTTATGATTAGGATGTTTAATTAATATGTATGGTTTAAATATTAAATTGTGTTTAATTAATATGTATAATTTAAACTTTAATTTTTTTTTCGTCAATATTTTGAATGAATTTTATATTAGGTTACTTGATAAACGAATTTGGATATTCGGATATCTCGAATAATTTATCTATTCGGATAAAATAAAGCAGAACTGATATTATCCAGTATTCAATATTTTTCCTAGAATCTGGGATACGGATAATATTTTTAAAATCGCGGAATCGGATCTGAGATACGGATAGCGAATTGGTTTTAGGATACGGATACGGATATACCATATCCGTATCCGCTTAATACCGCTTACACCCCTAGTTAATGTTATATTATGATATGATAACTATTATTGCGGTACCAATTGGGATGTTGGTTATTTGTTATAGTCCATTTTTGGCTCTTGTGTAATTGTTATATTATGTTTTGGTTAGTATGCTCTTATTTGTTAGTCAATATGTAAATATTTATGATATAGATATTGTTTATATCTGGTTACTAATGACTGTGTAAATCTGATTTTGTTTATTTGCAGTTATGTGATCTTTACTATGAGGAATGCAATTCATTGGAAAAGATATATATTGGTGACATGGAAGTTGTGACGCCCCCAAAATTAGGTACACATCACTCATCTTGGGTAGTGACATCGTGGTGCGTAATTTAAATACAACTTATTAATATAACTGTAGGTATGCAATACGACATAAAATGTGAGTTTGAATACAAATATTCTCTACTAGAGATCATACAAACTCAAAAGGAGTCCTCATTACAATTATTATCACACTATTTCACGAATAGTGAGGACAACTAATCTTATCCTCTCGACCATTACTCCGTTCTCGACTCGTCCGCTTATATTCTCATTTCAAGAGAACGGTGAAAAGAAAGGGTGAGCTAAACTAGCTCAAGAAGAAATATTATGACTAAGATAATGCGAGAATAAATTATCATTAGCTTTCTGTGATGTTAAACCGATAAAATATAATGAACATCAAGTTTAACTATAACGGAACCAAAGAATCCATTAAAAGAGTCAAGTAGAAAATAAAATCTACTATCTTTTATGATTTAAAAGGTTTTCATCTTCATTATAGTGAGACTCACTTTTAATAAATATTCCACATCATCGAATCACCCCGCACTACTACCGAGGATATTCTTTAAGATTACGACCACAATTATTCATGCACTACGGGCCAAGAATATTTGTGTATTCATTAATGGTCATGATCATGCCAACAATCTGGCCCATCAATGCACTACGGGCCACTGAGGATTTTTACCACATCATTTGTAATATTACGGCCATGATTACAACCGAATAGTCTCGTCATAATCATACCAAGTCCATCTACGCACTACTGAGCCACAGATGACTTTCAACATAATATAAACATGAGGATGATGACAATGATATTCAATAAAATAAGTTCAAGAATTAATTTATCTAGGAACTAATAACATCCAAATCACAACATGATATCTTGCTTTTGTAGAGTAAAATTCAAGAATCTTGAGAAGAATATTTCCATGAAAGGATATTGGATGAAGCCGCAAATATCGAGGATATTCCACTAATTTCATGGAGTATAGAAGTCAAAGTTTTAACCAACTGGGTATAATAAAGAATGGAATAACAAAAGAAATCACCATGCATGCGATAGATCAAGACAGCGAGTTATTCCAAAGAATAATAAATAATGGAATCGAAGTCCGGACATAAAAAGCGACATGTCGAGGATATTCCTACAGAATAATAAAGAATGGAACGTGTCCCGTAGAAACACACAGATGTGATGTTCAAATGTAATAATAATAAAGGCGGAACCAGTCAAATTGTAAAACACATGATGCAGGATGTTCCAATAGAATAATAATAAAGACGGAACTGTGTCCGATTGTAAAACACACATGCAGGATGTTCCAATAGAATAATAGAAGAATGTCACCAAGTATAGGTAAAATGGCAGATACAAAAGTTATTCCAACAGTAATAATAAGCAATGGAATAACAACAGTTCTCTTCATGAATAAGAAAGAATAACACCCCTTACTTTTGGTAGGAGATTGAATATCTGCTAAAGAGTGTAGAACAAAATACTCTTCTTCTTTCTCTTATTCTCTCTATACTTTTCTCTCTATAGCTTGAATGAATTCGTGAAAAATAATGAAGCATTAGGCCTCTATTTATAGAAGATTTCTAGCTTAAGACCGCGCCGTGTGAAAAGACAAGTGGTTTGACGATTTGGTGATGTGAAAAGAAAAGTAGTTTGGCGCTGTAATGTGAAACGACAAGTGGTTCGACGCCTGTAATGTGAAACGACAAGTGGTTGGTTCACCAGAATGTGAAACGACAAGTGGTTCGACGTCTGGTAAAGGTAATTACTATTGGACGGAAGGTAATTACTTATTCACAAAGGTAATTACTATTGACGAAGGTAATTATTACTATCGACGAAGAGACTCTTAGATGATGACATATGGCCCCCCATAAAATAATCAAACTTACCACAAACGTCTCATAATGTAACTCTTTATATACATCAAGGATTGAATAAATATTACCACAAATCATTTTATTTTAATCAACACATATTTAATCTTTCAATAATTATTAATCATTTATAACTTGTCGTCTCAATTATTGATTTAATACTATAACATATTATACTGATGATGATCTTGTGACAATAATTGAATCAATAATATAAGAGATATGATGCAAAGAATTACTGTAGCAATAATTGAAGATAGGTGAGTGACTTTTCACGTAAGATCAATAATCAATATCGTGCTACTATCTTATCTACACTATCGCATATTTTTTACTTTTACTTCTTTGGGTAGTTCAGCAGTTTTAACGGTAACACCTGCCGTTATTTTTATGAAAGATAATTTTGTCGTTTTTAACTACGACAATACTTACATTATGGGTTCACTCGATGATTGGTAAGTCATGTAATATTCCCGACAAAAAATATTCCCAGAGCCAAACGAATATTTTATAACAACACTTTACTTTTGCAAAATTTATAAATATTACCCATAACTATAACATTATATCAAATTTATTCCATAATATTCAAAAATAATATTTATAGAAAATTCATCTTTATTTATAAAAGTTGGGGTCTTCTGAAGTCCCCAAAGATTATTACCAAGAAATTATGTGAGACCCAGATTTTATTAATAAAGATTTAAATTTGGTGAAATAATTTTTTAATATTATGGTGTGAATTTGAGATAATATTATAGTTGTGGGTAGATTTATAAATTTTGCAAAGTATGCAAGTGGTTATATTATATTCGATTGGTCTGGGAATATTCTTGGCTTAGCGAGGAATATTCGACAACTACTCAATCATGGTGGACCTAATAATGTAATTATCATTTGATTGAGAAAACGACAAAAAAATATTTTATTGAAATAACGGCGGAAGTTTTACCGTGGTTATCGCTGAACTACTGATAGTAGTAAAAGTACAAAGAATAAGTGTGGTTGTATAAGAAGATTACCTGTATTGATTATCGACGCTTATGTGAAAGTCACTTCGGTTTGATTCCATTATTGTCGATTAATAATATGAATTATTATAGCGATAATGACGTTTTGTTTTATTCGTATTATTAACGTAATAAAAGCGAAACATCTTTTATATAAAAAAGAATACTTTATTAAAGTTATTCATAAATGTAATATATTATATTTTATTATGCATAGTGTTGTAAGATTTTTGCGATAAAGCCAGATAGTATTGCATAGTGTTTGCATAGTAAAATATTTTTATATAAATAGAATATATTATATTTTATTTAAAAGATTTTTTTTTAAATATGGACCGTCGATTAAAGTAAATCAACTGGACCGTTCATGGATTAAGTTACTTATGCATTCCATTTTCCTATAAATAGAAGCTCATTCCTTCATTATTTTCTTACTTAATTCATTGAAACTCTAGAGAGAGAAATTATAGAGAGAAGTTATAGAGAGAAAGTTATAGAAGCAAGAAGAAGAGTATTCTCGCTACTTCACTACTTCTATATTAGGTTCTTTTTACGGTAGTGGGTGTTATTCTTTCTTCTTGAAGAGAACTTACATTATTCCATTCACTATTATTTACATTGGAATAACTTTGTAAAAGTGGCATACCCTATACATAACCTCGTATCATGCGGCATACCCTATACTTGGTGAAATCCTTATGTTATTCCATTGCTTATTATTCATTGGAATAACTTTGTATCTGTGATTTTACCTATACTTGGTGACATTCTTCTATTATTACATTGGAACATCCATCGCATGTGTTTTACACCGGACACGGGTTCCGCTTTTTATTATTCTGTTGAACATCCTCGCTCATGTGTTTTACACACCGGACTGGTTCCGCCTCTTTATCATTACGGTTGGAATATCCTATCTCATGTGTTTTACACCGGATCCGGTTCCATCTTTATTATTCATTGGAACATCCTGCTGGTGTGAATTTCACCTTTGGTTAAGATTATTATTATTACATTGGAATAACTGCCTCATCAAGCACCGCATGCATGGTGATTTCTTTTGTTATTCCATTCTTTTTATTATACCCGGGTTAGTTAAAACTTTGACTTTATACTCCATGAAATTAGTAGAATATCCTTGATATTTGCGTTTTATCCAAGATCTTTTCATGGAAATATTCTTCCGATCATTCTTGAATTTTACTCTACTGTAAACAAAGATCATGTTGACAATTTGGACGTTAATAATTCATGGATTAAATAATTCTTGAACTTGTTTTATTGAATTACTATGTCATTGTCATCATCCTCATGTTATATTATGTTATCTTTGGCTTACGTGCATAGATGAACTTAGTATGATTATGACCGAGGATCATTCTAGTATAATCATGACTTGATATAAACGATGTGACAAAAGTCCTCGATGGCTTCTGTAATGCGATGATGGATAGTTTTTGGTATGATTATGACCGGGGGTGATTCTAAGATAGTCATGACCATTGATAATTTGATGAAAATCCTTGACCGTGGTATGTGGATGATTAGATGTGGTGGTTTATTTATTAGTCGAGTCTCAAAGAATAAAATTGATGAAAACCTTTTAAAATCTAAAGATAGTAGACTTTATTCTCTACTTGACTTTTTTAATGGATTCGCTTATTCTTGATTAAATTGGTTGTCTATTGTATTTTATCGTTTAAATTGTTGAAGGCTAATGATAATTTATTCGCATTATCTTAGTCATAATATTTCTTCTTTGGGCTAGTTGAGCTCACCCTTTCTTTCAATGTTCTCTTCGTGAAATGAGAACATACCGGGAGACTAGTCGGAAACGAGAGTAATGGTCCGAGAGGATAAGATTAGTAGTCCTCACTATTCGTGAAATAGTGTGATAATAGTAGTAATGAGGACTCCTTTTGAGTTTGTATAATATCTAGTAGACAATATTTGTATTCAAACTCACAGATTTATGTCGTATTGTATACCTACAGCTTATATTAGTAAGTCAGTATTTGAATTTATGTACCATGTAAGTGGCGACCCAAGATGGGTGATGTATACCTAATTTTGGGGGCGTCACAAATTAAACTCAAGTCAGTTGGAGAAGTTTAAGGCATCATTAGTTTGTGGATGTATTATTTTTGTAAATAATAAATCCAAGTCATAATAAACCATGTATTTACTTAGTATACATTGATGTATTATTTTTGTAAAGTCCTTCAAACATAACCATTTGTTATGGTTAGTGAGTATGTAATGTTTATTGAAGCTTATGTAAATGGAATTACATATTTAATTATATAATCAATTATTTGACATTGTTTGTTGGTTCGTGATTAAGTCAGGTATCGATACATTATTTGAAAAGGTTGGTTGGTAACCAAACATGCATGTAAGGGTAACCATTTTATTTTTTGGTAGAACGAGATAGTTACAAGCTCAGATCGTAAAATATATCAAGTGTTAAATGTACATGTGAGAGTATACATGGGTTGCGTAATCTGGGTTGGATATACAGGTTGTTTCTGTTTTGGTTACCATTAAAACATGTTCTTGTTACTTTTCATATAACTATTTGGTTACTTCTTTATTATGTTTTGGTTACTGTTACCTTATGGTTTGGCTACTATTATTGTGCCCTCGATGTGGGATTTTAGTTACTGTTATTTTTATTCTGGTTAATATGTAATTGTTTAGTATACATGGATTGCCTAAGCTGAGTTTCATTACATGATATTTATGTTTTAGTTACCATTAAAATCTGTTCTGGTTACTATCATATAATTATGTGGTTACTGTTTTATTATGTTACATTATGGTTACTGTTATTAGTAACCAGATATTTACAAGCTTGTATCAGGAAAAACATCAATTGTTAAATGTACATGTAAGAGTTTTTATTTATATATATGGTTACTTATAGATTTCATATTAAAATAAAAATAGTTTGAGAGGTGCAGTTGGTATCCAAACATGCATATAAGGGTAACCATTTTAGTTTTTATTAGTAACCAAATAATTAAAACTTATATCGTAACAGCTTATCAAGTGCTTAATGTATACACGTGAGGGTTCCCATTTATCTAAATTTGATGGATACTTTTAAATTACATAGTTATAAAAGTTATTTGGAAATGGTCCATTGGTAACTAAATATGAATATAAAGGTAACCATTTTATTTTAGATGGGTAACCAAATTTACATAAAAATATTTCAAAACAATTACCAATTGTTCAATATATATGTTTACTTTATATCGATAACTCATGATGGAATCAAAAATCAAAATATTAATCAATAACAATTTTAGTTATCAGACACCATCAAAAATGTTACCAACCATGTGGTTAATGGTTACTAACAAGTAGTCTAACAATGAAAATAGGTATACATCACCTATTACGAGTTGTCAATACATAAACATGAACAACTACAACTTTATTATTATTACAAGTAAAAGCTGTGAGTTTGAATACAAATATTATCTTTACAGACAATATCTATACTCAAATAAATCCTCATCACATTTATTGATACATTATTTTAAAAAAATGGTGAGGACTACTAAACAATCCTTTCTAAAACCTTCATTCCATTTTACCCAGGCGTACTTTCTACCTTCATTATATTCGCCCTCTCGAGAAAAATGGAAGAAAATGGAACAAAAAGGGTGTGAGCTCAACTAGCTCGATAAAGAATATTATGACTAAGATAATATCTGACAAATTATCGTTAGTCTTGACGAGGAAAAATATAATAGAATCTGATAGACAACAAATTTTAAATCAATATTACGCATGTGAAATAATAATTCATTAGAAGAGTTAAGTAGAGAATGCAAACTACTATCTTACATGTATGAATTTAAAAGTTCATCGTCTATCTTTTATCCTGTAACATCAATCGATATACATACGGAATCAAATATTCATCATCTTTGCACTCTGGGCGAAAGATATTCATCGATTAGTCGTATTCATTTAAACACTGTTCATCTTTTGCACTCTGGGCCAAAGATATTCTTGAGAAATCATTCATCTTTGCACTACTCTGGGCAAAGATATTCTTAAGAAATCATTCATCTTTTTTGCTCTGAATAAAGATATTCCATAATATCATCATTTAAGGTGATGAGGATGATGAAAAATTTTTTTTTTTAAAAGCGAATCGGTGAAACAAAATGACAAGGATTAAGGATTAAGGATTAGTACTTGGTTTTATCCGTCCAAAAATACCTCAAAAATAATCGTAGTGGTGTAAAATTGAGAAGAATGATCAAAACATGGATCTGATCGAGTTAGTATCCGAATAGATGTTTTAGACGAAAAGAAGAAATTTTTTATTTTTTAATTGAAATGCAGTATCGTGAATAGTCTTGAGATTATCGTGAATAGTCTAGATATCGTGAATAGTAACTCAGACACCAAAAGATAGAAATTCCACAAAAACATCTTCACGCTTCATGAATTCGTGAATAGTAACTCGTGAATAGTAACTTCGTGAATAGTAACTCGTGAATAGTAACTCGTGAATAGTAACTCATGAATAGTAACCCATGAATAGTAACCCAGAGCATGAAAAAGTTTCAAATTTGATAAAAACTTGGATCGACATTTTGGTATAATGATATTGAAGAAATAATATCATTCTGAAAAAAAAATAATATCCTTACCTCGAAGAAGATCGGTACTTCTTAGCTAGAATCTAGATTATAGTCTTTGAAGGAACTTGCAAATCTAGCAATACTCAAAGTATACTCAAAATACTCACAAGAATCGCTCGATAATATAGAGAGAAAACTTGGTTTACGGTGTGATTTTCAATTCTAACCTAAGCACCTATTTATAGGAAAATGCTTAGAACACAAAAAGAAAATTTAATAAAATAATAATATTTCTTAAAAATATTCAAGCCCACCTTAGAAATCTGATTTCAGATCATTTATAACACATGTGAGCCACTCAATTACAACAAAAACGTTTTCTTACAAAAAATATTTTAAACTCCCAAAAATCAATTATTTTGAACTTGAACTTCAATAATTCATAATAAATAGCCCTTTCATCAGAAAATTCGAATCTCTTGAGTTTTTATAGGAATTTCAATTCTCTACAACTTTGCAGAAGAAAGTTTTTCCAAATTCCAAATAGAAATTGACCGAAATCCACAAGCAGGCGATTTTTTAATTTATAATCAAATTTCGGTCGATAAATGGGGTCCGCAGAGCATGTTTAACATGTTTTAAACATTTATTGCAACAAAAATACTCTTCCTCCTCGTATACTCATATATCCCACATTCGTTGTAAAAAATATCATAGTTAATATATTATTAAAATAATATATTTAAATGAATTATTTTATCGGAAAAGATAAAATATTAATTTTCAACAATTGTCATTTTAAAAATTTTCTCCATCTATATCCACATAAAATCAATATTTTCCTCATCATATAAATCAATAATTAATTATTCACAAATAATATTACTGAGAATCCTGATATTGTGATGAGGCGGTTCAGGAAGAGGGGCTTTCGATAAAATTTCTTCTTCTTGGCATGATTAGGTGACCAAACCTCTCCTTAGGCGAGAACTTTCTAGACATTGCCAATAATGTTATCTAATAATATTATTAGGATAATATGAATTATTGCCGATAATGAAAAAATCTTTGTGTAATGACAATTATTGAAAACAATGATGATATAAAATATCAATATGGCAATTATTAACTCGATAAAATCTTTGAGCGGTAATTACGTAACCATTATTGAGTAGTGCCTTCTTACGTAAGAATCAATAATTGGTGCAATCTGGTGTCTTCTTGTTGACAGTGGCGTATTAGTGTGTTTTTAACCCAAAGGGTATTCAGCGGTATTACTTGATAACAACTTCTGTAGTTATTTAAAAACAACTTATATTTGTCGTTTTCTTCATCCATCGCTTTTAGTTATGGGGCCCACACATGGTTTGCTGTAGTAAATACGAATATTCCCAAGCGATCTGAATATTCCACGACCAAACGAATATTCCCAAGCGATAATGAATATTTTATAACCACTTGCTTATTTTGAAATATTTGCGTATTTAACCCTTAACTATCCACATTAATCAAATCAACCCTTACTATTTCAAAATAATAAATAAAGGAAATTCCTTTTTATTTAAAAATTTGAGGTCTTCTGACCTCCCTCCTTATGAAATTTCGTCCTCGAAATTGGCGTCACGTACACAGTGTTTGAAAAGGTGAGGATACCTCGCTTTCATTTTAGTTTCAATTCGGTCATTTCCTCTATAGCATGATTCCTCCACAAAACTTTAACTTGTGGTATGACCTTTCTTAGCGTGGGGACATGCTCCTTCTATCAAGATCTTGGCGGTACCTCCTCATACGTTAAGTCTTGGCTATCTAAATCGGTTCTAACTTTCGATAGCGTGGTTCGGGTCTTTCACATATTTCGAAATGCGGATATATGAAACACATTATGAACACGAGACATACTCGGAGAGAATGCTTATGAGTCTATAGGCTACATTTCCTACTCGGTCGAGAATTTGAAATGGACCCGATAAATCGTGGATTGAGCTTTCCTCTCTTCCCAAATCTTGTAACTCCCTTCCATGGAGCGACTTCATGACAATACATGATCCCCTACATTAAATTCCCGTCCTTTCGATGAAGATCGCATAACTCTTTTGTCGATCTTGTGCTGGGTTTGTATCGTTGTCGAATCATTTGGATCTTTTCGGTGAGTCATACGTCTTAACTTTCGGGTCCCAACAATGTTGCTTCACCCACCTCATCCCAACATATTGGAAGCGACATTTTCGTCCATATAATGCTTGAATGGAGCCACACTATACTTGCACGATAAGCTTTGTTGTTGTAGGAGAATTCCACCGATGGTAAATACTTATCAACTACCCTTGAAGTGCAGGACACGAGTCTTAATAGATCTTGAGAGTTTGAATAGTCCTCTCGATTGTCCGTCTGGTTTGGGGATGGTATGCGAACTAAATCGCATAAATCCGTGCCCATAGCTTTTTGCAAGCTAACCCAAAATCTTGAAGTGAATCTTGGGTCACGATCGAAACTATGGATACTGGGCATGCCATACGACCTCACAATCTCATTCACGTCACATACTAGCAAGGCGTTCGAGGAATAAGTCTCCGTGTCGGCAAGAAATGAAGCGGACTTGGTTAATCTATCAACAATAACCCAAATAGCATTGATGCCTTGAGAAAGCGTAGTAGGAAGACCCGTAATGAAATCCATAGTAATGTGTTCCCACTTCCATTCCGGAATCTCAAGTGGTTTGCAGCGGACCCTTTAGGTACAAGATGCTCGCCTTTACGTTGGCAAGTTAAACACATCGAGATAAACTTTGCAATCTCTCTCTTCGTATTGTTCCACCAAAATGTATGTAGAAGATCACGATACATTTTAGTACTTCGAGGATGGATTGCAAATGGCGTATTGTGTGCCTCCATCATAATCTTGTACTTCAAATCAGTCGTTAGGAACCTGAAGTCTAGAGTGGACTCGAAGTATTCCTTCTTCATCAATTCTCGCTTAGGAATAGCTCCTTCTTGTACTTTCTTCTTCATACGCATCATTTCAAGGTCGGTGGCTTGAAAGCGACCTTAACTTTTCTATTAAAGTTGGCTCTGTCGTATACTTGACATCATCGCTTTTCGTTCCGCATATGATCTTCTACTCGATCGTCGGCTTACCACGTTAAACTTTACCGGGATGGTATTGAATAGTGTGGTCGTAGTCTTTCGATAGCTCGAGCCAGCGTCATTTGCCGCATGTTGAGTTCTTTTGAGTGAAGAAATATTTAAGGCTTTTATGGTGCGAATATATCTCCACTTTCTCCCCGTATAGATAGTGCCTCCATATTTTTAGCAGCAGCATTGCTTGACTCTAGATCATGAGTAGGATAATTCCTCTCATACTCTTTAAGTTGTCGCGAGGCATAGGCTATGACTTTCCCACGTTGCATGAGAACACATCCTAACCCTTTGCACGAAGCATCATTTGTAGATAACAAATCCATCGAACGGATGGTATTGTTAGAAACAGTCTTAGAAATAAGTCTCCTCTTAAGCTCTTGGAAACTTTTCTCGCATTCTTCGCTCAAGCGAATTTTGTATCCTTAGAGTTAATTTGAGTTAATGGAGTAGCGATTAGAAAACCCTTCCACGAATCTCCGATAATAACCGCTAAGCCCAAAAAGCTCACGTACTTGATCACGCAAGCTTGGTTGCTCGACTTTGTATTGCTTGATCTTGGCCGGATCAGCGGATACTCCATGTTTCGACACCACGTGCCCGAGGAATGCTACTTCCTCAAGCGAACTCGCATTTCTTCAATTTGGCATATAGTTGGTTTTCACGAAGCCTTTGGAGTACCGACTTCAAATGGTGCTCATGATCTTCACGGCTTTTGGAATATATGAGGATGTCATGATAAAAAACAACAACGAATTGATCCAAATATTCCTTGAATACTCGGTTCATCATATCCATGAAAGCCGCGAGGAGCATTAGTTAGTCGAAAGAAAGACATGACTAAGAATTCATAATAATGCCCATCCAGAGTTACGAAGGCGGTCTTTGGAATATCCTCGATTCTAATCTTGGTGATGATATCGAGCGAAGATCGATTTTGAAAAGAATTGTGCCCTTACATTTGGTCAAACAAGTCATCAATACGAGGTAGAGGATACCTATTCTTGATGGTGACATGGTTCGATTCAGATAGTCGATACAAAAGTCGCATACTCCGTCTTTCTTCTTTACAAATAAAAGCAGGAGCACCCCGAGGAGATGTACTGGGGCGAATGAAGCAGATGTCCAACAATTCACTGTAGTTGGACCTTTAACTCACGAAGTTCAATAGGAGCCATTCGATATGGGGTTTTAGAAATGGGCTTTGTGCGGGTTCAAGATCAATAAAGAATTCAACTTCACGTTACGGGGGTAGGCAGGGAAGTTCTTGAAATCGTCGGGAAAGTCGATATGAGGAATATTATTCAAATTTGGCGTGTCTTTATTCAAATCCATAACATGGGCTAAGAAAGCTTGACATCCGTTTTTTAATAAGCGAATAGCTTTATGATTAGATATGAGCGGTGATTGATTTTAATGGTTTAGTTGCTTGAATTAAATACAACGGGTTGGTTAGGAATATGAAAACTAATGACCTTACGAAAACAATCAATTTTGGCATGATGAGTAGTTAACCGATCAATCCCTAAAATCACATCAAAAGCAAGTATCTTTAAAGAGATAAGGTTGACGGGTAAGGTAATGGTGCCAACTTAATCAAACAAGATTTATAAGCGAGTGGATGTGATGAAAGTTTCTCTAGCGGAGTTTCCACAGATAGGTCGAAAGTCTAATTTCTCTCGGTCGAGTTTAAGCGTTGAGCACATGCGGAGAGATAAATGAATGGGTATGCCGGTATCAAGTAAGGTATAAAAACGTGAGAATTTATAAATAGCTTACCGTGATCACCTCGTTTGGGTTCCTCGCATTATGACCGATCACAACAAGCGCTCTTCCGGAATCGTTGACTTTGACTTTTACAGGGACGATCTTTTGAGTCGCGAGTCCCCATTGAACTAGGTTTTATTCTTGTCTGATCTCGGCGATATGTCCTTCCTTTCCACAATTATAGCATACCTTGAGCTGTTGTGGGCGGTTTGGTGATATGTCCCTCTTTTCGCATTTGTAGCATATAATGGGTGGTCGTTCTCCTCCCTTAGAACCGATTCTTTTCTTAACCTTTGTCATCTTCTTCATAGTCGTTGTTAAATCTCCTCTTTTAAAATCTCCTCATTTCGCTTCTTCTATTTTCATGGCCATGATTACCACACGAGTGGTTACCATTTACTGTCGTCTGTTTCTTTCTCATGAGTTATCATTATTACATTATTGCTATCTACGATACGATCTGGTTGTGGTCCCTCGGTTGGTAGTACTCGTTATCTCGCTCTAATAATTGAGCCACATTTTACAACATCTGAATAAAGAAAATTTATGAGAAATGAGATCTTGGCGTATCTTGGGGTTTCAAACCTCTAAGAAACATCCGCGTCATCGTTCCTCATTCTCCACCAAATGAGGTCTGAACACGGATAACTCTGCAAACTTTGCCTCGTCTTGAGAGACCGTCGTGTTGTTTTGTTCAATCGATGAACTCACTTCCTTCGTATAGCCGAACACTTTCGGGAAAGTATTTGTCATTAAATAGCTTCTGAAGCGTCTCCCAAGACATCTTTGAGTGCAATTTGGATGGAGTGCGCTTCCTGAGACTCCCACCGATGATACGCCTCGCCCACGGAACATAAAGGTGGCGAATGGAACCTTACATTCCTCCGTGCATCCCAAGACATCGAATATCTTGGTAATTTGTTTGACCCGTGTTTTCCGGCGTGATCGGATCGGCTTTCCCTTAAATTCTGGTGGTCCTGACTCTTTGAAGCTGCTTGTTTGTGACAACTTGAAGTGAATTGCTATCATTTCCTCTGTATTTTGAACACGAGTCTCCTAAATGCGATTTTGCATGAGCGCAAAAAACTTCTAAACATCCCTCGTTCATCATCACTTTCGATGGTGTTGTTCACGGGAGGAACATTGCCCGACTGTTACGCGTTCTCCTCGTTGGTGAGTCTGAGGCATCTCCACGGTCTCATTTCCATTGTTAATATTCTCGATCGACATTCTCAAAATTGTCGTAAAACAAGGGTTAATTAAGAAATCAATATATCACATAATATCCCTATATCTTGACCAACTAACAAATAAGCTTAGGTAGGACACACTTTAGCGAAGGATTTACTCGTCTCTCCCCTCTAGTTACATTCCCGATCTCGCGGAGATCGTATCCCTAAGCTACGATACCAATTGTGGCGCCCCCAAAATAGGTATACATCACACAATACGGTTGTCAATACGTAGATGCGAAACAACTACAACTTTATTATTACAATGATAAAGCGTGAGTTTGAATACAAATATTATCTTACAGACAATATCTATACTCAAATAAATCCTCATCACATTTATTGATACATTATTTTACAAAAATGGTGAGGACTACTAAACAATCCTTTCTAAAACCTTCATTCCATACCCAGGCTTCGTACTCATATATATTCTAGCCTCTCACGAGAAAAATGGAACAAAAAAAGAAAAGGGTGAGCTCAACTAGCTCGATAAAGAATATTATGACTAAGATAATATCTGACAAATTATCGTTAGTCTTGACGAGGAAAAATATAATAGAATCTGATAGACAACAAATTTTAAATCAATATTTGCAGAATGAAATAATAATTCATTAGAAGAGTTAAGTAGAGAATGCAAACTACTATCTCTTATGTATGAATTTAAAAGTTCATCGTCTATCTTTTATCCTGTAACATCAATCGATATACATACGGAATCAAATATTCATCTTTTTTCTGAGGCGAAGATATTCATCGATTTAGTCGTATTCATTTAAACACTGTTCATCTTGCACTCACTGGGCCAAAGATATTCTTGAGAAATCATTCATCTTTTGCACTTCTGGGGCCAAAGATATTCTTAAGAAATCATTCATCTTTTGCACTCTGAGGCCGAAGATATTCCATAATATCATCATTTAAGGCGAGGATGATGAAAATATTTTTTTAAAAAAGCGAATCGGTGAAACAAAATGACAAGGATTAAGGATTAAGGATTAGTACTTGGTTTTATCCACGTCCAAAAATACCTCAAAAATAATCATAGTGGTGTAAAATTGAGAATGATCAAAACATGGATCTGATCGAGTTAGTATCGAGAATAGATATTTTAGACGAAAAGAAGAAATTTTATTTTTAAATTGAATAATAATGCAGTATCGTGAATAGTCTTAGTATCGTGAATAGTCTTAGTATCGTGAATAGTAACTCAGACACCAAAAGATAGAAATTCCAAAAAAAACATCTTCACGCTTCATGAATAGTACTCGTGAATAGTAACTCGTGAATAGTAACTTCATGAATAGTAACTTCGTGAATAGTAACTTCGTGAATAGTAACTCATGAATAGTAACCCATGAATAGTAACCCAGAGCATGAAAAAGTTCCAAATTTGATAAAAACTTTGGATCGACATTTTGGTATAATGATATTGAAGAAATAATATCATTCTGAAAAAAATAATATCACTTACCTCGAAAGATCGGTACTTTAGCTAGAATCTAGGGTATAGTCTTTGAAGGAACTTGCTTAATCTAGCAATACTCAAAGTATACTCAAAATACTCACAAGAATCGCTCGATAATATAGAGAGAAAACTTGATTTACGGTGTGATTTTCAATTCTAACCTAAGCACCTATTTATAGGAAAATCTTTAGAACACAAAGCGAAAATTTAATAAAATAATAATATTTCTTAAAAATATTCAAGCCCACCTTAGAAATCTGATTTCAGATCATTTATAACACATGTGAGCCACTCAATTACAACAAAAACGTTTTTTTTTAAAAAAATATTTTAAACTCCAAAAATCAATTATTTGAACTTGAACTTCAATAATTCATAATAAATAGCCCTTTCATCAGAAAATTCGAATCTCACTTGAGTTTTTATAGGAATTTCAATTCTCTACAACTTTGCAGAAGAAAGTTTTCCAAATTCCAAATAGAAATTGGCCAAGAAATCCACAAGCAGGCGATTTTCACGATTTATAATCAAATTTCGGTCGATAAATGGGGTCCACAGACATGTTTAACATGTTTTAAACATTTATTGCAACAAAAAATACTCTTCCTCCTCGTATACTCATATATCCACATTTCGTTGTAAAAATATCACAGTTAATATATTATTAAAATAATATATTTAAATGAATTATTTTATCGGAAAAAGATAAAATATTAATTTTCAACAATTGTCATTTTAAAATTTTCTCCATCTATATCCACATAAAATCAATATTTTCCTCATCATATAAATCAATAATTAATTATTCACAAATAATATTACAGAATCACTGATATTGTGACGAGCGGTTCAGGAAGAGGGGCTTTCGATAAAATTTCTTCTTCTTTGGCTTGGTATGATTAGGTGACCAAACCTCTCCTTAGCAGAACTTTCTAGACATTGCCAATAATGTTATCTAATAATATTATTAGGATAATATGAATTATTGCTTTCGATAATGAAAAAATTGTGTAATGACAATTATTGAAACAATGATGATATAAAATATCAATATGACAATTATTAACTTCGATAAAATTTGAGCGATAATTACGTAACCATTATTGAGTAGTGCCTTCTTACGTAAGAATCAATAATTGGTGCAATCTGGTCTCTTCTTGTTCGACTACGGCGTATTAGTGTGTTTTAACCATAGGGTATTCATTCGATGATATTGCGGTAATAACTTCTGTACGTTATTTAAAAACAACTTATATTTGTCGTTTTCTTCATCGATAATCGCTTTAGTTATGGGGCCCATACATGGAAATTTTTGCCGTCGTGCGAATATTTCCGACGCGATCTGAATATTCCACGATGAAACGAATATTCCGACGATAATGAATATTTTATAACCACTTGCTTATTTTGAAATATTTGCGTATTTAACCCTTAACTATCACATTAATCAAATCAACCCTTACTATTTCAAAATAATAAATAAAGGAAATTCCTTTTTATTTAAAAATTTTGGGGTCTTACACTATTTCACGTAATAGTGAGGACTACTAATGCTATCATCCGGACCATTACTCCGCTCCCGACTCGTCTCAAATTATGTTCTCATTTCCGAAGAGAATAAGTGAAAGAAAAGGTGAGCTCAACTAGCCCGAAGAAGAAATATTATGACTAAGATAATGCGTAATAAATTATCATTAGCCTTCAACAAATGTTAAACCGATAAAATACAATAGTATAACCGGTTTAAGCTGCAGTGAATAAGAATCCATTAAAAGAGTCAAGTAGAGAATAAAGTCTACTATCTTTTAGGTTTTAAAAGGTTTTTCATCATCGTTATAGCCGAGACTCAACTTTAATAAATAATCCACATCATCGAATCATCCTCGCACTACTGCCAAGGATATTCATCAAATTATCAATGGTCATGACTATACCGAATAACCCCGGTCATAATCATACCAAAAACTATCCATCGCATTACAAAGCCCACCGAGGACTTTTATCACATCATTTATAACAAGCCATGATTATAATAGAATGATCCTCGGTCATAATCATACTAAGTTCATCTATACACGTAGTCGTAAAATAACATAATATAACATGAGGATGATGATAATGACATAATAATTCAATAAAACAAGTTCAAGAATTATTTTATCCAGAATTATTAACGCCCAAATTGTCAAAATGATCTTGCTTTTGTAGAGTAAAATTCAAGAATGATCGTAAGAATATTTCCATGAAAGATATCTTTGGATGAAACGCAAATATCAAGGATATTCTACTAATTTCATGGAGTAGAAGTCAAAGTTTTAACCAATTTGGGTATAATAAAGAATGGAATAACAAAAGAAATCACCATGCACGCAAGATTGATGTAGACAAAAGTTATTCCAATGTAATAATAATAACGGAACCAGTCGTCGTGAAATTCACAATGCAAGCGGGATGTTTTCACAGTAATAATAAAGATGGAACTGGATCCTGTAAAAACACACGATGATAGATATTCCAAATGTAATCGATAAAAAGCGGAACCAGTCCGGTGTAAAACACACGCATGTGATGTTCCAATGAATAATAAAGAGCGGAACCAGTCCTGTAAAACACATGCATGTGGATGTTCCAATGTAATAATAATAAAAAGCGGAACCGGTGTAGGTGTAAAACACATGCATGTGATGTTCCAAATGTAATAATAGAAGAATGTCACCAAGTATAGGGTAAACCACGATACAAAGTTATTCCAACAGTAATAATAAGCAATGGAATAACAATGCTCTCTTCATGAATAAGAAAGAATAACACCCCTTACGGTGTACAACAAATAATATTCCCTACCTTAGAAAAAACCGAATATTGGCAAGATGAAGTAGCGAGAATACTTTTCTTCTTTCTCTCTATAGTTTCTCTCTCAGAGTTTCAAATGAATTTGTGAAAATAATGAACCATCAGTGTGACGCCCCAAAATAGGTCCATTCCATCCAACCCCATTCGAGTCGCCAAATACACGGGTACGTAAACAACTACAACTTTATTATCACAACAATAAAAAATGAGTTTAAATACAAATATTATCTTCTAGACAATATTTATACTCAAATAAATCCTCATCACATTTATTGATACATTATTTTACAATAATGGTGAGGACTACTAAACAACTCTCTCTAGAACCTTCATTCCATACCTCGACTAGTACTCGCTACATTCTCGCCTCCACGAGAAGAAAAATGGAACATCAAGGAAAAGGATGAGCTCAACTAGCCCGGTAAAGAATATTATGACTAAGATAATATACAACAAATTATCGTTAGTCTCCAACAGGAAAAATCGATAGAATACAATAGATAACAAGTTTGAGATCAATATTCGCAATGAAATAATAATTCATAGAAGAGTTACGTAGAGAATGAAATCTACTATAATCTATGAATTTAAATGTCCATCATCAATATTTTATCCTGTAACATCAATCAATATTCATCTCAAATCAAATATTCATCTTTGCACTACAGCCAAAGATATTCATCAATCTGGCCATGTTCATCTCAACACTGCTCATCTTTGCACTCTGTGCCAAAGATATTCATCACTTAATCATGTTCATTTAAACACCGCTCATCTTTACACTACAAAGCCAAAGATATTCTTCAGAAATCATTCATCTTTGCACTATGTGCCAAAGATATTCAATAATATCATCATTTAAGACCGAGGATGATGAAAATATTTTAAAGAACGAATCCAGTTGAAACAAAATGACAAGGATTAAGGATTAAGGATTCGTATTTTGTTTTATCCATGTCCAACAATACCGAAAATAATCACGGTGGTGTAAAATTCAAGAATGATCAAAACATGGATACAATCAAAGCTAGTATCCGTAATAGATATTTTGGACGAAAAGAAGAAATTTTATTTTTCGATGAATAGTGTCAGATACGTGAATAAGGTCAGATATCGTGAATAAGAATCTCGACACCAAAAGATAGAAATTCCACAAAAAACATTTTCACACTTCACTTAATAGTACTCGTGAATAAGAACTCGTGAATAGTAACTCATGAATAAGTAACTCGTGAATAGTAACTCATGAATAAGTAACCCGACATGAAAAAGTTCCAAATTTGATAAAACTTCAGATCAATATTTCAACATAATGATATTGAAGAAATAATATCATTACTGAAAAAAATAATATCCCTTACCTCAAAGAATCAAGATTTCTTAAGAGAAAGGCTCAAGTGATGTTGAATGAAACTTGTCTTGAACAACAACTCTCAAAGTATCTAAATACTCACAAAATACGCTCAATAATATAGAGAGAGAAAGAGAAAACTTTGTTTACGGTGTGATTTTCAATTCTAACTTAGCCTCTATTTATAGGAAAATGTTAGCCCACCAAGCAGACTTGACTGCCACACCGATGGCTTTACTCGCTACTATTGCCACCACCACATTTGAAATAAAATTCAGCACATTTCTTCACCAACCACAAGTGGGGCCCACTCAATTCTAGAATTTTCCACCAAAATCAATTATAAACCTAATTTCCGAATCCGACACCTCTTAAAATTCACAACAAATCATTCGTGCATTTTTAACGGTTCAAAATTTGTGGACATATACTCAACTTATGTATGTATAACATACCCAAAAATTACTACAATCAACAATTTCGGATTAAAAATTATAACCCCGCAATATATCTCAAAACCCCCGATTTAATTTTTAATACCTCCAATCCGATAAAATACCGATAAAACACCTCAACATTAATTCCTTCATTAATAACCACATAAATAAATCCATCATTTATATTCATATAAAATAAATATTTCCTTATCATATGAATCAATAATTAATTATTCACAAATAATATTACGTAATCACATTTACGACAAACCAAATTTGCTCCTCAGAAAGAGGGGCTTTCCAATAAGGATCTCTCCTTCTCGGGCGCGCAATTAGGTGACCAAACCTCTCCTTAGACAGTAACTTTCTAGACATTGCCAATAATGTTATCTAATAATATTATTCAAATAATATGAATTATTGATCCGATAATGGGAAAATCTTTAAAATGACAATTATTGAACAACAATAATATAAAATATCAACGCAAAGAATTATTGAATCAATAAAATAAAATATTGAATAAAGAATCTCGTGTGAAAATTATTGAGTAGTGCCATCTTACGTAAGGATCAATAATTCAACAATACATGCAATAATACCGTGTGCCATCGCAAGAACCACGCCAGACATCGTATTTTAACCACCGGGTATTCCAAATGTCTTAATCTGAATAACTACGCCAATTATTTATAACCACCCAAACTTTGTCGTTTTCCTCATCCAATCGCTTTCAGTTATGGGGCCCACACATGGTCGCAAGCGCCGTCGCATTTAATATTCCCCGACAAAGATTTAATATTCCACGACCAAACGAATATTTTAATACAAAATGAATATTTTATAACCACTTGCTTATTTTGAAATATTTATGATTTAACCCTTAACTATCCACATTAATCAAATCAACCCTTACTATTTCAAAATAATAAATAAAGGAAATTCCTTTTTATTTAAAAAATTTCGGTCTTACAACCTCCCTTTTTATGAAATTTCGTCCCTCGAAATTGACGTGACGTATTCTGGTGTTTGAAAGGTAAAGATACCTCGCTTTCATTTTCATTTCCAACTCCCAAGTCATTTCCTCAATAGCATGGTTTCTCCACAAAACTTTAACTTATGGTATAACCTCGAAGACATAGGTCATGTTCTTTCCTCTACAAAATCTTGACAGTACCTCCTCAGACGTTAAGTCTTCTATTATCTCGTCCGGTTCTAACTCAATGACGTGTTTGGTCGCCCACATATTTACGTAACATCGACACGTGAAAAACGTTATGAACACGCGTCATACTTGGTGGTAAAACGAGTCTATAGGCCTACGATTCCTATTCGATCGAGAATATCAAATGGATTAATAAATCGAAGGTTTGAGCTTTCCTCACCTCACCGATTCTCGCTTTTAAAATAACAACTTCTTGACCTCCTTCTTCAAATTCATCACCCGGTGTGTAGCTTGAACGCCTTTTAACTTTATCGATTAAAGTCGATTATACTCAGATATCATCACGCACTCAGATATCATCACGTGGGTACCTAGAGTTTTCATCTCCATCTCTATTATTTGTAAATTATACGAAATTAGTCTTTGACAATATCGCACTCAGATTCAGATATCGATCTTCTACTCAACACGCCACTACCATGTTCGCTTTTCCAGGATGGCGTGGTGAACATGTCTTGAAATGAGTCTCTCTGAGTTCTTCAAGCTCTTCCCACATTCCTCGCTCCATTCGAATTTTGTATCTCTACGAGTTAATTTGCGATAATGGAATAGCGATTCGAGAATATCCTTCAACTAATCTCGATAATAACTAATCTAAGCCTAGAAAACTACGATTTCGACATCGACTTAGGTTGCTTCTCAACCGTGACTCATATCCCAATCTTAGATAAGACGTCACAATGACACCTATCGCTTTACTATCGCATCTAATATGACGTCCCTATAGAGAGTTCCGCTTAGGTGAATTCCACAAAGGAAGTCACCAGATAAAGGCTCAGTACCAAATTTATAGTTGAATTTTTAACTCCTCGAAGTTCAATAGAGCCATTCGATATGAGATTTTAGGAATGAGTTTTGTCATAGGGTTCAAAGTCGATACAAAATTTAATATCGGTCTTTGGGAGTAAACCGAGAAATTCTTCAGAAATACATCAGGAAAAAATCAATAACAACAGGAATATTATTCAAATCTGACGTGTCTTTATTCAAATCCATAACATGGACTAAGAAAACTTGACATCCGTAATAAACGAATGACTTCATGGCTTGCTATGAAAATGTTTGATTACAATGGTTTGATTGCTTGAATTCGAATAACAAAGTTGCTTAGAATATGAAAACTAACAACCTTACTAAAAGCAATCAATTTGGCACGATGAGTAGTTAACCTTAAAATCACATCAAAAACAAATATCTCTATAGAAATAAGGTTAATGTGTAATGCGATAAGTGCCAACTTGAATCAAGCAAGATTTTTAAACAACGGATGTAATGAAAGTTTCTCCTAACGGATTCTCCATAAATAGGTCAAAGTCTAATTTCTCCGTAGTCAAGTTCAAATGTTGAGCTGCAAGTAAGAGAGATAAAAGAATGGGTGTAAACCGATATCTAGTAAGGTATAAACTTCGCAAGAATTTATAATTAACTAACCCGCTAACTTCGCTCGGGTTCCTCGATTTTGACCGGCCACGACAAACGCTCTTCCGTGAATCGTTGACATTGACTTTTCTGGGACATCCTTTTGAGTCACCGCCTCATTGCACTAGGTTTCGATATCGCATAATCGAAAGCGATATGTCCTTCTTTTCCACAATTATAGCATACCTTAAACCTTGTAGGCGTTTCAATGATATGTCCTCTTCCCGATTTGTAACATACGACCGATGGTCTTTCTCTCCCTGAAACTAGTTGCTATCGGGCGCCGACGCCTTCAAATGGTCGTTGTTGAATCTCCTTTTTAAAATCTCCTCCCACTCGCTTCTTCTATTTTCATGGCCACGATTACCACCGGAGTGGTTACCGCTTTGTCCGTATTCTTCTTTCTCCGTGGTTATCGTTATTCGATAACTCGCTATCTTGAGATGATCCTCGGTTATGGTCCTCGGTTGAACGTCTTTCGTTATCTCGCTTCTAACAACCGAGCCCCTGTTGACAACATCTGAATAGAGAAAATTTACGAGAAATGAGATCTTCGACGTACGCCGGGTTTCAAACCTCTAAGACACACATCCGCCATACGCTCCTCATTCTCCACCAAATGAGGTCAAAACTGGATAACTCCGCGAACTTCGCATTCGCATTGGGACACCGCCATGTTATTCTCGCTCCAATCTAATAAACTCCACTTCCTTCATATACGATTTAATACTTTCGGGTAAGTACTTGTCATTATCGAATGCTTTCAAACGTCTCCCACGATACGCCGAAAGTGCGGTGAATGGGTACGCTTCACTGATTCCCACGAAGAATCGGGCCGCCACGGAACATAAAGTAGCGAATGGAACCTTCTGTTTCTCCGTACATCCCAAGACATCGAATATCTTGGTAATTTGTTTGACCCATGTTTCCGCCATGATCGGACGGCTTTCCTTAAATTCGTGGTCCCAACTCTTTGAACCGCTTGGTTGTGACCACCCGTGAATTGCTATCATTTCTCCTCAGATTTTGAACACGAGTCTCCTAAATCGATTTTGCATGAATCGCAAAAAGCTTCTAAACATCCCTCATTCATCATCTGCTCAAAGGTGGTGTTATTCACAGGAGGTACATTGTCACTGTTGCACGTTCTCCTCGTTGTTAAATACTGCATCTCATCTCCACGGTCTCATTTACACCACTATTAATATTCTCAATCGACATTCTCAATTATCGTCATAAAACAAGGGTTAATTAAGGAAATCAATCACATAATATCCCTATATCTTGACTAACTAACAAATAAGCTTAGGTAGGACACACTAGCAAAGGATTTACTCGTCTCTCCCTCCTAGTTCTATTCCCCGATCTCCGCCAGAGATCATATCCCTAAGCTCGATACCAACCGTGACGCCCCAAAATAGGTCCATTCCATCCAACCCATTCTCGAAGTCGCCAAATACATGGTACGGAAAATACTACAACTTTATTATCACAACAATAAAGCTGTGAGTTTAAATACAAATATTATCTTCAGACAATATTTATACTCAAATAAATCCTCATCACATTTATTGATACATTATTTTACAATAATGGTGAGGACTACTAAACAAACTCTCTAGAACCTTCATTCCATACCCCGACTAGTACTCGCTACATTCTCGCCTCACGAGAAGAAAAATGGAACAACAAGGAAAAGGATGAGCTCAACTAGCCCAAGAAAGAATATTATGACTAAGATAATATACAACAAATTATCGTTAGTCTCCAACAGGAAAAATCGATAGAATACAATAGACAACAAGTTTCGGATCAATATTCGCAATGGAAATAATAATTCATAGAAGAGTTACGTAGAGAATGAAATCTACTATAATCTATGAATTTAACAGTCCATCATCAATATTTTATCCTGTAACATCAATCAATATTCATCTCAAATCAAATATTCATCTTTGCACTACAGTGCCAAAGATATTCATCAATCGGTCATGTTCATCTCAACACTGCTCATCTTTTGCACACCAAAGCCAAAGATATTCATCACTCGATCATGTTCATTTAAACACCGCTTCATCTTTGCACTATGTGCCAAAGATATTCTTCGAAATCATTCATCTTTGCACTACTGTGCCAAAGATATTCAATAATATCATCATTTAAGATCGAGGATGATGAAAAATATTTTTAAAGAACGAATCGGTGAAACAAAATGACAAGGATTAAGGATTAAGGATTCAGTACTTTGTTTTATCCATGTCCAACAATACCCGAAAATAATCACAAGTGGTGTAAAATTCAAGAATGATCAAAACATGGATACAATCAAAGCTAGTATCCGTAATAGATATTTTGACTAAAAGAAGAAATTTTATTTTTCGATGAATAAGGTCAGATATCGTGAATAGTCAGTATACGTGAATAAGTAACTTCGACACCAAAAGATAGAAATTCCAAAAAAACATTTTCACGCTTTATTTAATAAGACTCGTGAATAAGAACTCGTGAATAAGAACTCATGAATAAGAACTCGTGAATAAGTAACTCATGAATAGTAACCCGAGCATGAAAAAGTTCCAAATTTGATAAAAACTTCAGATCAATATTTCAACATAATGATATCAAGAAATAATATCATTACGAAAAAAAATAATATCCCTTACCTCAAAGAATCAAGATTTCTAAGGAAAGGCTCAAGTGATGTTGAATGAAACTTGTCTTGAACAACAACTCTCAAAGTATCTAAATACTCACAAAATACGCCAATAATATAGAGAGAGAAAAGAGAAAACTTTGTTTCGGTGTGATTTTCAATTCTAACTTAGCCCTCATTTATAGGAAAATGTTAGCCGTAGAAAGCAAGCAGACTTGACTGCCACCGATGGCTTTACTCGCTACTATTGCCACCCACCACATTTGAAATAAAATTCAGCACATTTCTTCACCAACCACAAGTGGGGCCCACTCAATTCTAGAATTTTCCACCAAAATCAATTATAAACCTAATTTCCGAATCCGACACCTCTTAAAATTCACAACAAATCATTCGTGCATTTTTAATCTGTTCAAAATTTGTGGACATATACTCAACTTATGTATGTATAACATACCCAAAAATTACCACAATCCAACGGTCGGATTAAAAATTATAACCCCATAATATATCTCAAAACCCCCGATTTAATTTTTAATACCTCCAATCCGATAAAATACCGATAAAACACCTCAACATTAATTCCTTCATTAATAACCACATAAATAAATCCATCATTTATATTCATATAAAATAAATATTTCCTTATCATATGAATCAATAATTAATTATTCACAAATAATATTATGTAATCACATTTATGACAACCAGTGTCGCTCCTCAGAAAGAGGGGGCTTCAATAAGGATCTCTCTCATCGGGCGGCATGCAATTAGGTGACCAAACCTCTCCTTAGATGTAACTTTCTAGACATTGCCAATAATGTTATCTAATAATATTATTCAAATAATATGAATTATTGATCCGATAATGGGAAATATTGTCAATGACAATTATTGAACAACAATAATATAAAATATCAACGCAGCAAAGAATTATTGAATCAATAAAATAAAATATGAACAAAGAATTCATCGTGTGAAAATTATTGAGTAGTGTCATCTTACGTAAGGATCAATAATTCAACAATATCGTGCAATACCGTGCTATACATCGCAAACCACGCCAGACATCGTATTTTAACCACCGGGTATTCAACAATTCTAATCTCAGAATAACAACTACTGGCTGTTATTTATAACCACCCAAACTTTGTCGCTTTTCCTCATCCAATCGCTTTCAAGTTATGGGGCCCACATTATGGTCGCTACCGTCGCATTTAATATTCCCCGACAAGACATTTAATATTCCACGACCAAACGAATATTTCCGATAAAATGAATATTTTATAACCACTTGCTTATTTTGAAATATTTGCGATTTAACCCTTAACTATCCACATTAATCAAATCAACCCTTACTATTTCAAAATAATAAATAAAGGAAATTCCTTTTATTTAAAAAAATTTTGGGTCTTACAACTAGCCTCTATTTATAGAAGATTTCTAGCTTAAAGACCTACTATGTGAAAAGGCAAGTGGCTTCGATTTGGTGATGTGAAAAAAAAAGTGGTTCGACGCCTGTAATGTGAAACGACAAGTGGTTCGACTTCTGTAATGTGAAACGGCAAGTGGTTTGACGTCTGGTAAAGGTAATTACTATCGATTGGAAGGTAATTACTATTCACAAGAGGTAATTACTATTGATAAAGGTAATTACTATCGATTGAAGGTAAATACTATCGACGAAGGTAATTACTATTCACAAAGATAATTACTATTGATGAAGGTAAATACTATCGACGAAGGTAATTACTATTCACAAAGGTAATTACTTATCGACGAAGATAATTACTATTGATTTGAAGGTAAATACTATTCGATTGAAGGTAATTACTATTCACAAAGGTAATTACTATCGATTGAAGAGACTCTTAGATAATGACATATGGGCCCCCATAAAATAATCAAACTTACCACAAACGCCTCATAATGTAACTTTATATATACATTAAGGATTGAATAAATATTACCACAAATTATTTTATTTTTAATCAACACATTATTTAATCTTTCAACAATTATTAATCATTTATAACTTGTCGCCTCAATTAATAATATAACATATAATACGATGATCTCTGTGACAATAATTGAATCAATAATATAAGAGATATGATGCAAAGAATTATCAGAAAGCAATAATTGAGCATAAATTGAGTGACTTCTCACGAAGCATCAATAATCAATACCGTAGTGTGCTACTATGCAACCACGCCAGATTATCTTTGTTGTGACACCCCAAAATAGGTCCATTCCATCCAACCCATTCTCGAGTCGCCAAATACATGGTACGTAAATAACTACAACTTTATTATTACAACATATAAATCGTGAGTTTAAATACGATATTGCCATCTGCATAATATCCACACGCAAATAAATCCTCATCATAATTATTGATACATTATTTTACAAAATGGTGAGGACTACTAAACAACTCTCTCTAGAACCTTCATTCCATACCCCGACTAATACTGCTACATTCTCGCCTCCCGAGAAGAAAAATGGAACAACAAGGAAAAAGTGGTGAGCTCAACTAGCCCAAGTAAAGAATATTATGACTAAGATAATATACAACAAATTATCGTTAGTCTTCAACAGGAAAAATCTAATAGTAATACAAGAAACAACAAATTTTAAATCAATATTCGCAATGAAATAATAATTCATTAGAAGAGTTAAGTAGAGAATGCAAACTACTATCTTCTATATATGAATTTAAAAGTTCATCGTCGATATTTTATCCTCGTAACATCAATCAATATATATCCGAATCAAATATTCATCTTTGCTTTCATGGTGCCAAAGATATTCATCATTGGTCATGTTTATCTAAACACTGCTCATCTTTGCACTACGGGCCAAAGATATTAATCACCATTATGTTCATCTCAACACTGCTCATCTTTGCACTACGGGCCAAAGATATTCATCAAGAAAATCATTCATCTTTGCACTACGGTGCCAAAGATATTCAAGAATATCATCATTTAAGACCGAGGATGATGAAAATATTTTTAAAGAAACGAATCCAATTGAAACAAAATGACAAGGATTAAGGATTAAGGATTCACTTTTTGTTTTATCCACTTTCAAAAATACCTCAAAAATAATCATAGTGGTGTAAAATTCAAGAATGATCAAAACATGGATACCATCAAAGCTAGTATCAACAATAGATATTTTGGGACTAAAAGAAAAATTTTTCGATGAATAAGGTCAGATTCGTGAATAAGATCAGATATATCGTGAATAAATACCAGATATCGTGAATAAGAACTCAGACACCAAAAGTTCCAAATTTGATAAAAAAAACTTCAGATCAATATTTCAACATAATGATATTGAAGAAATAATATCATTACGAAAAAAAAATAATATCCCTTACCTCGAAAGACAAGATTTCTAAGATTTAAAACACAGGATATAAGCTTTGACTTGAACTCAGCACCGTATAGCAATACTCAAAGTATACTCAAAATACTCACAAGAATAATACCGATAATATAGAGAGAAAACTTCAGCGGGTGTGATTTTCAATTCTAACCCAAGACCCTATTTATAGAAAATCGCTTAGAACACCAAAGTAGTAAAAATGAATATAATAATATTATATATAAACAAAATTCATACGCCCACATCTTGAATCTGAATTCAACCACCATGCACATGTTAAATATGCCCACAACATATAAAAATGTTTTTATTAATAAAAATAAATAAAACTTTCAAAAATCAATTATTTTGAACTTGTAACTTCAATAATTCATAATAAATAGCCATTTTATCGGAAAATTTGAATCTCTTAATTTTTTATAGGAAATTCAATTTCTACAACTTTGCGTAAGAAAGTTTTTCCAAATTCCAAACAAAAAATTGACCAAATCCACATACGGACAATTTTACAATGTTATAATCAAATTTCACCAAGAAATGGGGCCCCACCGACATGTTTAACATGTTTTAAACATTTATTGCAACAAAAAATACTCTTCCTCCTCGTGATACTCATATATCCCACATTCGTTGTAAAAATATCACCGCTAATATATTATTAAAATAATATATTTAAATGAATTATTTTATCGTAAAAAGATAAAATATTAATTTTCAACAATTGTCATTTTAAAATTTTCTCCATCTATATCCACATAAAATTAATATTTTCCTCATCATATAAATCAATAATTAATTATTCACAAATAATATTACGTAATCACATTATCGACAACTGACGCAGCTGTTCAGAGAAAGAGGGCTTTCCAATAAGAATTTCTCTCATCATGCGGCAATTAAGTGACCAAACCTCTCCTTATGTAACTTTCTAGACATTGCCAATAATGTTATCTAATAATATTATTCAGATAATATGAATTATTGCTTCGATAATAAAAAATAATCGTAGTAATGACAATTATCAAACAACAAAGAATATAAAATATCAACGCAACAATTATTGAATCAATAAAATAAAATCTTGAGCAAAGAATTATCGTAATAATTATTGAGTAGTGCTTTTACGTAAGAATCAATAATTGGTGCAATACCGATATCATCGTTCAACAACGCGATGTTAGTGTGTTTTAACCAACGTATTCCAACAAAGATTAATGGTAATAACTACGCCGTTATTTATAAACAACTTATATTTGTCGCTTTTTTCATCCAATCGCTCAGTTATGGGGCCCATAAAAGATCAAGGCTGGTCGCATTTAATATTCCCCGACAAAGCATTTAATATTCCACCACCAAACTAATATTCCCAATAATAATGAATATTTTATAACCACTGCTTATTCAAATATTTCATGTATTTTACCCATAACTATCCACATTAATCAAATCGACCCTTACTATTTCAAAATAATAAATAGAGGAAAATAAATTTTATTTATTAATAATTTGGGGTCTTACAACCTCCCTCCTTATGAAATTTCGTCCTCGAAATTGACGACGCACTCGTGTGTTTCAAAAGATGAGAATACCTCGCTTTCATTTCCGCTTTCCAACTCCCGTGTCATTTCCTCAATTGCATGGTTTCTCCACAAAACCTTAACTTGTGGTATACCTCCCCAGACATAGGACATGTTCTTTCCTATCCAAGATCTTGACAGTACCTCCTCGTACGTTAAGTCTTTACTATCTCGTCGGGTTCTAACTCAACGACGTAGTTTCGGTCATCCACATATTTACGTAACATCGACACGTGAAAAAGCGTTATGAACACGCCGTCATATTTGGCGGTAAAACGAGTCTATAGCCACAGTTCCTATTCGATCGAGAATTTTAAATGGATTAATAAATCGAAGGTTTGAGCTTTCCTCAACTCACCGATTCTCTCGCTTTTGAAATAACAACTTTGACCTCCTTCTTCAAATTCATCACCCGATTGTGTAGCTTGAATAGCTTTTAACTTTATCGATTAAAGTCGATTATACTCAGTATATCATCACGTGGGTAACTAGTGTTTTCATCTCCATCTCTATTATTTGTAAATTATTCGAAATGAGTCTTTGACAATATCGCACTCAGATTTTGATATACGATCTTCTACTCAACACGCCGCCTACCACGTTCGCTTTTTCAGGATGGCATGGTCGTAACATGTCTTTGAAATGAGTCTCTCTCGAGTTCTTCAAGCTCTTCCCACATTCCTTGCTTCCATTCGAATTTTGTATCTCTACGAGTCATTTGCGTTAATGGAATAACGATTCGAGAACATCCTTCAACGAATCTCCGATAATAACCAACTAAGCCTGAAAGCTACGATTTCGATTACCGACTTAGGTTGTTCTCAATCGTGACTCATATCCCAACCTTGGATAAGACGTTACAATGACACCTATCGCCTTTTTACTATCGCACGAATATGGTGTCCCCTACGGAGAGTCTGGGCCTTTGCATTCCACAAAGGAAGTCACCAGATAAAGGCTCGTGTACCAAATTTATAGTTGAATTTTTAACTCCTCAAGTTCAATAGAGCCATTCGATATGAGATTTTAGAAATGAGTTTTGTCGGGTTCAAAAAGTCGATACAAAATTTAATATCGCCTTTGGGAGTAAAACCAAGAAATTCTTCAGAAATACGCCAGAAAAATCAATAACAACAGAATATTATTCAAATCGACGTGTCTTTATTCAAATCCATAACATGGACTAAGAAAACTTGACATCCGTAATAAACGAATGACTTCATGGCTTGATATGAAAATGTTTAACTACAATGGTTTGATTCTTCAATTCGAATAACATGTTTTTTAGGAATATGAAAACTAACAACCTTACGTAAAGTAATCAATTTTAGCATGATGAGTAGTTAACCTTAAAATCACATCAAAAGCAAATATCTTTATAGAAATAAGGTCAACAGTAATGTGATAGTGCCAACCTAAATCAAGCAAGATTTCTAAACAACGGATGTAATGAAAGTTTCTCCTAAATCTGAGTCTCCATAAATAGGTCAAAGTCTAATTTCTCCGTAGTCAAGTTCAAACGTTGAGCGTAAAGCAAGAGAGATAAAAGAATGGGTAGAACCCAGATCTAGTAAGGTATAAACTTCGCAAGAATTTATAATTAACTAACCCCTGCTAACTTCGTCGTTCCTCGATTTTGACTGCCACGACAAACGCCTTCCAGAACCGATTGACTTTGATTTTTTCGGGACATCTTTTGAGTCACCATTCCTCACTGGATGGGTTTCGATACTGCGTATAATCTCGAGCGATATGTCCTTCTTTTCCACAATTATAGCATACCTTAAACTGTTGTAGGGGCTTAATGATATGTCCCTCTTTCCCAAGATTTGTAACATACGACCGGTGGTCTTTCTCCTCCCTCGAACCAGATTACATCGCTGGCCGACGCCTTCACATGGTCGTTGTTAAATCTCCTCTTTTAAAATCTCCTCCGACTCGCTTCTTCTATTTTTATGGCCACGATTACCACCAGAGTGGTTACCGCCTTTGTCCGTATTCTTCTTTCTCCACGGTTATCATTATTCGATGATCGCTATCTTCTAGATGATCCTCGGTTATGGTCCCTCGGTTGAACGTATTTCGTTATCTCGCCTAACCATCGAGCCCCATTAACAACATCCGAATAGAGAAAATTTTGAGAAATGAGATATCGACGACGCCGGGTTTCAAACCTCTCGTAAACATCCGCGCCATACGCTCCTCATTCTCCACCAAATGAGGTGCAACCTAGATAACTCGCGAACTTCGCCCAGATCGGGACACCGTTATGTTATTTTGCTCCATCTAATAAACTCCACTTCCTTCATATGATTAATACTTTTAGGGAAGTACTTGTCATTGAACTGTTTTCAAACATCTCCCACGATATGCCGAAGTGCGGTGGATGGTACGCCTCACGATTCCCACCAAGAATCGCCTCGCCACTTTAACATAAAGGTGGCGAATGGAACCTTCTCGTTCTCCCGCATCCCAAGACATCGAATATCTTGGTAATTTTTTGACCCATTTTCCGCCATGATCGGATCCGCTTTCCTTAAATTCGTGGTCCCAACTCTTTGAATCGTTGTTCATGCGGACAACCCGTGAATTGCTATTATTTTTCCTCAGATTTTGAACACGAAGTCTCCTCGTTCGATTTTTGTATGAACCGCAAAAAGCTTCTAAACATCCCCTCGCTCATCATCTCGCCGGTGGTGTTGTTCACAGGAGGTACATTGCCACACTGCACGCTCTCCTCGTTGGTAAAAAGACAGCATCTCCACGGCCTCATTTACTCCACTATTAATATTCTCATTCGACATTCTCAAATCGCCATAAAACAAGGGTTAATTAAGGAAATCAATATATCACATAATATCCCTATATATCTTGACTAACTAACAAATAAGCTTAGGTAGACACACTAAGCGAAGGATTTACTCTGCTCTCTCCCTCCTAGTTCTATTCCCCGATCTCCGCAAAGAGATCATATCCCTAAGCTCGATACCAACCGTGACACCCCAAAATAGGTCCATTCCATCCAACCCATTCGAGTCGCCAAATACATGGTACGTAAATAACTACAACTTTATTATTACAACATATAAACTATGAAGTTTAAATACGAGATATTGCCATCTGCATAATATCCACACGCAAATAAATCCTCATCATAATTATTGATACATTATTTTACAAAATGGTGAGGACTACTAAACAACTCTCTCTAGAACCTTCATTCCATACCCCGACTAATACTCGCTACATTCTCGCTTCTCGAGAAGAAAAATGGAACAACAAGGAAAAGGGTGAGCTCAACTAGCCCAAAGAAAGAATATTATGACTAAGATAATATACAACAAATTATCGTTAGTCTTCAACAGGGAAAAATTTAATAGAATACAATAAACAACAAATTTTAAATCAATATTCGCAATGAAATAATAATTCATTAGAAGAGTTAAGTAGAGAATGCAAACTACTATCTTCTATATATGAATTTAAAAGTTCATCGTCGATATTTTATCCTCGTAACATCAATCAATATATATCCGAATCAAATATTCATCTTTGCACTACGTGCCAAAGATATTCATCGATTTGGGTCATGTTTATCTAAACACTGCTCATCTTCGCACTACGCCAAAAGATATTAATCGCCGGCCATGTTCATCTCAACACTGCTCATCTTGCACTACGCCAAAGATATTCATCAAGAAAATCATTCATCTTTGCACCATGTGCCAAAGATATTCAAGAATATCATCATTTAAGACCGAGGATGATGAAAAATATTTTAAAGAAACGAATCCAATTGAAACAAAATGACAAGGATTAAGGATTAAGGATTCAGACTTTGTTTTATCCACTTCCAAAAATACCTCAAAAATAATCATAGTGGTGTAAAATTCAAGAATGATCAAAACATGGATACCATCAAAGCTAGTATCAACAATAGATATTTTGGGATCTAAAAGAAAATTTTTCGATGAATAAAGGCCAGATTCGTGAATAAGATCAGATACGTGAATAAAGGTCAGACACGTGAATAAGAATCTCGACACCAAAAGTTCCAAATTTGATAAAAAACTTCAGATCAATATTTCAACATAATGATATTGAAGAAATAATATCATTACTGAAAAAAAATAATATCCCTTACCTCGAAAAGACAAGATACTTTAGTCAAAACACCTGATATAAATTTATGACTAACTTCAGACCGTATAACAATACTCAAAGTATACTCAAAATACTCACAAGAATACGCCGATAATATAGAGAGAAAACTTGATTTTCTGGTGTGATTTTCAATTCTAACCTAAAGACCCTATTTATAGAAAATCGCTTGTAACACCAAAGTAGAAAATTGAATATAATAATATTATATATAAACAAAATTCATACGCCCACATCTTGAATCTGAATTCAGCCACCATGCACATGTTAAATATGCCCACAACATATAAAAAACGTTTTTATTAATAAAAATAAATAAAACTTTCAAAAATCAATTATTTTAACTTCGTAACTTTAATAATTCATAATAAATAGCCATTTTATCAGAAAATTGAATCTCGCGATTTTTTATAGGAAATTCAATTTCTACAACTTTGCGTAAGAAAGTTTTTCCAAATTCCAAACAAAATTGACCAAATCCACATACGGACAATTTTACAAGTTATAATTAAATTTCACCAAGAAATGGGGCCAACCGACATGTTTAACATGTTTTAAACATTTATTGCAACAAAAATACTCTTCCTCCTCAGATACTCATATATCCCACATTCGTTGTAAAATATCACAAGTTAATATATTATTAAAATAATATATTTAAATGAATTATTTTATCGTAAAAAGATAAAATATTAATTTTCAACAATTGTCATTTTAAAATTTTCTCCATCTATATCCACATAAAATTAATATTTTCCTCATCATATAAATCAATAATTAATTATTCACAAATAATATTACTGTAATCACATTATCGACAACCTGCAGCTCCTGTGAAGAGGGGCTTTCCAATAAGAATTTCTCCTTCATGGCGTGCAATTAAGTGACCAAACTTCTCCTTGTATGTAACTTTCTAGACATTGCCAATAATGTTATCTAATAATATTATTCAGATAATATGAATTATTGCTTCGATAATAAAAAATAATCGCAGAATGACAATTATCAAAACAACAAAGAATATAAAATATCAACGCAACAATTATTGAATCAATAAAATAAAATATCGAACAAGAATTATCGTAACAATTATCGAGTAAAGGCCTTCACGTAAGAATCAATAATTGTGCAATGATCATCAGATGCCATCGCTCAACAACAACGCAGTTAAGGTGTTTTAACCACCGGGTATTCCAACAAGATAATCTCAGAATAACTACGCCGTTATTTATAAACAACTTATATTTGTCGTTTTCTTCATCCAATCGCTTTCAAGTTATGGGGCCCATAAAAGATCGCTACCGTTGCATTTAATATTCCCGACAAAGATTTAATATTCCACGACCAAAATAATATTCCTTAATAATAATGAATATTTTATAACCACTGCTTATTCAAATATTTCATGTATTTTACCCATAACTATCCACATTAATCAAATCGACCCTTACTATTTCAAAATAATAAATAGAGGAAAATAAATTTTATTTATTAATAATTTGGGGTCTTACAACTGCATTTTTTACCAACGGGTAGTTCAACAGCTTTTAATAGAATAACACCTCCGTAGTTATTTTTATAAAATATTTTTGTCGTTTTTCAATCCGATAATAATTTTGTTGTGGGGTCCACTAATGATTGAGTAGTTGTATTTAATATTCCCTAACAAAAAGAATATTCCTTAATCAACTAATATTTTATAACAACTTGCATACTTTGCAAAATTTATAAATACTACCCACAACTATAATATTATCTCAAATTCACACCATAATATTAAAATTATTTCACAAAATTTAAATCTTTATTGATAAAATATGAGGTCTCACAACTTATAAGTAACATTATACAGTAACCAAATTTATATGTACTTAAAGACCCAACAGTTGCAAGAAGGTAACCAATGTATTTAATAAGTAACCATCAATATAAAAAACATTAGTAGAATATACATTTAAAGTATACATCAACCAAATAAACATTATACAGTAACCAAATCAATAATAAACAAGAACCAATTTGTATGTACTTAGTAAACTGAATATAAAACATATTTTTACATTCATTTTCAGAATCAAAATAGTCAAGATAATCGACTTTCATGACCAATCAAAGAAGCGAAAAACTTAAGAAAGGTAACCAATATACGAAAGTATATAAGAACTACAGGTAAAACCAAATAAACATTTAAAGTATACAAAGAACCAAATAAACATTATACAAAGAACCAAATCAAGAATAAATAAAGAACCAATTTCTATGTTCTTAGAACTTAATATAAAACATATTTTTACACGATTTTGTAATCAAAATAGTCAAGATAATCGACTTTGTGACCAATTAAAGAGCGAAAAACTTAAGAAAGGTAACCAATATACGAGTATATAGTAATCACGAGGTAACCAAATAAACATTTAAAGTATACAACAACCAAATAACTATTATACAGTAACCAAGTCAATAATAAACAGTAACCAATTTATATGTACTTAGTAACCAGAATATAAAACATATATTTACATGCATTTTGAAATCAAAAGAGTCAAGATAATCGACTTTGTTACCAATTAAAGATCGAAAAACTTAAGAAAGGTAACTAATATATGAGTATATAAGAACCACTTTGGTAACTATATGCATATAAACTTTAAACTCAAATACCTCAGTATATAAATCTATAACGAATCAATCAACAATCAACAATCAAAGTTGTTACAGAGGCTGGTTACTGATCTTGCAGTTGGTGTTGATCTTGCAGTTGCTGTTGATATTGCAGATCTTGCAGTTGCTGTTGATCTTCTTCGATATTGTCCGATCTCAGATTTGCATCGCCATTGGAGAATTCTTCTTCTCCGATCTGTTGTTGCTCTGTTTTTTCTGATTTCAAAGTTGCCTTTTTTCTTCAGTAACGTGAATTTAGGACTGGTTAGTTGAAAATATGAAAATGGTAACTGGCGTGTAGGACTTAATGACGCGTGATTTTAGGAATAGTAATATACTGTGTTATTTTATTTCTGTAATTATGTTGTATGCATTTTATTTTTATAATTAATATTTAATCGTTGTATATTAGTGTTAAGGAACATTTTCAAAATTCAAAATGGCCCGATCAAAGTCGGAATATTAACCCACTGAAGATTGACATAGAAACCGTTTTTTTTTGGGTACTATTAAAGCATTCTATTATAATTTATGGGGGGAGGGCCGGAGGGGGAGTGAGAATCGAATCCGATTACTGCAGAGTGCTGCGAAATAACTACTGGCATACTGCAGAGTGATTTACCCGAAGATACGGTCTGAGACACTCATATGATTATCTCTAACCCTAATTATAAGGATTAGCGATTTTATCGGTTGCTCGTTTTCAATCTCAGGTACTTTCTGTTCATTCTTTTGTGTATTTCACACACGAACACAGTCACATACACTAAAATTATTATCATGGTATTCCTAAAATCGATTGATAACAAAACCCTAGACCTCAATCTGGACCCAAAATCCACAACCCTCGAAACCTTAACCCTAGAAATCGAGGAGAAATCTGGCCTTCCGGCCTCTCTCCAACGGATATACCTCTCATCCTATCGATTTTTCGCCGGGGACTCTGCCGCAACAACCTCACTTGCGTCCCTCGGCGTGAAACATTGCTCAACCCTGACCCTCCAAATCCCTCTATTGGGAGGTACACAACCACCCCCCAATCCCAATGTACCCAAAAGCAGATTGGAATTCCTCAACGCCAAACCCCCTCCTAATTACGTTGCTGGGCTGGGTCGTGGTGCTACGGGGTTCACTACCCGTTCTGATATAGGGCCTGCCCGTGCGGCCCCAGACCTCCCTGACCGGTCTGCCACCACTGTTGGTGGTGCTGGCCCTGCAGGGGTTGGCCGTGGGCGGGGGAAGGGCGGAGGTGAGGAAGAAGAAGAGGAGGATGCAGAGGAAAAAGGGTATGATGAGAATCAGAAATTTGATGAGTTTGAGGGTAATGATGTGGGATTGTTTGCGTCTGCATTAATATGATGAGGATGATAAGGAGGCTGATGCTATATGGGAGGAAATTGACAATAAAATGGATTTAAGGCTAAAGGATAGGAGGAGGCAAGATTAAAGCAAGAAATTGAAAAATATCGTGCTTCAACCCAAAAATTACTGAACAGTTTGCTGATTTGAAGAGAAAACTCCATACATTATCTACAGAGGAGTGGGATAGTATACCCGAAATTGGGGATTATTCTTTGAGGAATAAGAAAAAGAGGTTTGAGAGTTTTGTGCCAGTTCCAGATACACTGCTTGAGAAGGCTAGGCAGGAGAAAGAACATGTTACTGCATTAGATCCAAAGAGTAGGGCGGCTGGTGGGACTGAGACACCATGGGCGCAAACTCCGGATTTGACGGCTGTTGGTGAGGGGAGAGACAAAGTTTTGTCGTTGAAGTTGGACAAGCTGTCAGATTCTGTGTCAGGTTTAACAGTGGTTGATCCAAAAGGTTATTTGACTGATTTGAAGAGTATGAAGATTACTAGTGATGCGGAGATTTCGGATATTAAGAAGGCTAGATTGTTGCTGAAGTCGGTTATTCAAACAAATCCTAAACATCCACCTGGTTGGATTGCGGCCGCGAGGTTGGAGGAGGTTGCAGGTAAGATTCAGGTGGCCAGGCAGTTGATAACAAAAGGTTGTGAGGAGTGTCCCAAGAACGAGGATGTTTGGTTGGAGGCATGTCGATTGTCGAGTCCTGATGAAGCTAAGGCTGTGATAGCCAAGGGAGTTAAGGCCATCCCTAATTCAGTGAAGCTGTGGATGCAGGCTGCAAAGTTGGAGCAGGATGAGGAGAGTAAGAGTAGGGTTTTGAGGAAAGGGCTTGAACAAATTCCTGATTCTGTGAGGCTCTGGAAGGCAGTTGTGGAGCTTGCTAGTGAAGAAAATGCAAGGGTTCTGCTACATAGGGCCGTGGAATGTTGTCCATTACATGTGGAGTTGTGGCTTGCTTTGGCCAGGCTGGAAACTTATGATAGTGCTAAGAAGGTTCTTAATAAAGCCAGGGAAAAGCTTCCAAAGGAGCCAGCTATCTGGATCACTGCTGCGAAGCTGGAAGAAGCTAATGGGAACACTGCTATGGTTGGGAAGATAATAGATAGGGGTATTAGGGCTTTGCAGAGAGAAGGATTGGGGATTGACAGGGAAGCATGGATGAAGGAGGCTGAGGCTGCTGAACGAGCAGGGTCTGTGGTAACTTGCAATGCGATAATTAGTAACACTATTGGGATTGGAGTGGAGGAAGAAGACCGGAAGAGAACTTGGGTTGCTGATGCTGAGGAATGCAAGAAAAGGGGTTCTATTGAGACGGCTAGAGCCATATATGCTCACGCCCTAACTGTGTTCTTAACCAAGAAGAGCATCTGGATCAAAGCTGCTCAGCTTGAAAAGAGTCACGGGACCAGGGAATCTCTTGATGCCTTGCTTCGTAAAGCAGTTACTTACAGGCCACAGGCTGAAGTATTGTGGTTAATGGGTGCCAAAGAGAAATGGCTTGCTGGTGATGTGCCTGCAGCTCGAGCAATACTTCAGGAGGCGTACGCTGCAATTCCAAATTCTGAGGAGATTTGGCTTGCTGCTTTTAAGCTTGAATTTGAAAATTTTGAGTTTGAAAGAGCAAGGATGCTTCTTGCCAAGGCACGGGAAAGGGGAGGCACAGAACGTGTGTGGATGAAATCCGCCATAGTTGAAAGGGAGTTGGGAAACACCGCGGAGGAGAGAAGATTACTTGATGAAGGCCTGAAACTCTTTCCTTCATTTTTCAAACTGTGGCTGATGCTTGGTCAACTAGAGGAACGACTTAGTCATTTGGATCGAGCCAAGGAAGTATACGAGTTAGGTCTGAAGCGATGTCCAAGTTGCATTCCCCTTTGGCTTTCACTTGCTAACCTTGAAGAGAAAATGAATGGGCTGAGCAAAGCTAGGGCTGTTCTCACTATGGCTAGGAAGAAGAATCCTCAGAAGCCTGAACTCTGGCTTGCTGCCGTGCAAGCTGAATCCAGGCATGGCAACAAGAAGGAATCTGATATTCTGATGGCAAAGGCGTTACAGGAGTGTCCCAATAGTGGTATTTTATGGGCTGCTTCAATTGAGATGGTTCCTCGCCCTCAACGAAGAACCAAGAGCTCAGATGCACTCAAGAAATGTGACCATGATCCCCATGTCATAGCTGCTGTTGCAAAGTTATTTTGGCATGACAGGAAGGTTGACAAAGCAAGGACTTGGCTTAACAGGGCAGTGACACTGGCACCAGATATTGGGGATTTCTGGGCATTGTACTATAAATTTGAAATTCAGCATGGAACAGAGGATAACCAGAAGGATGTTCTGAAAAGATGCATTGCTGCAGAACCAAAGCATGGTGAGAAGTGGCAAACTATATCAAAGGTGGTGGAAAATTCCCACCAGCCAACAGAAGCCATATTGAAGAAAGTAGTAGTTGCCCTTGGGAAGGAAAAGAGTTCTGCTGAAGATAACAAACACTAGTTCCTAGAACTTGGGAAACCGGTTTTCTTCCTAGTCTATTTTGAGATATATATTGCCTTTATCAAGAAATGTATTTTCAGTAACCTGGATCTTTCTCCTGATCTATGTACTTCCGAGTTTTGTTTATGTCCTTTGTTTAAATGAATCAGTTTGTGTAGCCTGACATTGAAGAACAATAACTTTTACTTGTTAATTTCTATTTTGTTGCTTCTCTTGTGGCTACTTTGACATGTTACTCAGCTGTCTCTTAGTTTATATTTGATGGTGTGTGTGTGTGTAAATTTTTTAGCTTTGCAGGTTATACTTTCATGATAATTAGTGATGAATGATGATTCTTATTGAAAATTTGGCAACCCAACATGAAAAGTATTAGTATGGATGGCATTGATTGCTGTTGGAATTGTGGTCGGCATAATTAGAGTCACCACATTCAACCACTGCAAGCAATTACTTTATTATGGTATGGGTGTTCATTCCTCTTTCCTTCCAAAATGGTTAGCAAGTGATTTATTTGTCAAAAGGCATGCAGTATGAACTGTGATATGTAAGAAGCTAGTCTTTCTGTCATCCATCTCAAGTACCTTAAGTACTTGTGGATGAAATACAGTGTTTGTTGTACAGTAATTTTATTCTGCCAATGGATGGAGGACCAATTTAGTACTTGTATTCTCTTATTCTGTTTATGACCTTGCTGATATTTTGACACTGTTGCATGGCTTCCATGTTTTCTTTCTTTGGATTTGCATTTGTGGGGTTGGAGGGTTGGTTAGTGCTTACATGGAGGGGAAAGACACAATTGTGCATTTTGTTCAATCACAATCAGATTTGAGAAAAGAAATATGTACAATTTGATTTCCTCAACTTATTACAATTTGCAATTTGTTCAATCACAATCACAATCAGATTTGCTGATATGTCAGATTTGAGAAAAGTATTCGGGATGAATACTAAAACTGAGAGCAAATAGCCTAACTTTGTAGTCCCAGTATGTCGGACCCGAGTGGTTATACTTTAAACCAAGTGATCGAATTATTATTATATGTATTGGAACACTGGTTGTAACTTGACTTTTGCCATCTACAATCTTAAGGAACTTGTAGATTCATTAGTTGTATGTGCTGTCCCTGTCCTATTATCATGAATAGCTCTTGGAGCTTCTAAAAGATATTAGTTTGAAAAAAGTGATTTTAATTAGATAAGATTTTATTCTATCTTTCTAATATATTGGTTGTTACCAAAATTGATTATGTTCAACACTAAAAAGGGAAAAGTTAATATTTCAAAATCATCCTACGTTGTTAATCCGTGGGGTTTGTTTTTAAACATGCGGGCTTGTTTTATTATCTATCCATATTCTAACCTTGGAAATATTATTATTAATAAAGACTTGGTCTTTCAAAGTTTAGTCTCTCTCAAATCTTCCTGATGTTTTTAAACAAACTTTGTTAGTCTTCAACAAACTATCCGCAGAGTTTGGGTTATATAAGTATGGTACTTCAAGATCGTTAGACAAACACTAATACATATTGAATATAGCTTTATAAAGTTACAATCTTTCTAACTAAATTATAAGTGACTTGATTTTAGTATTATTGTTGGAAATCAATCATAGTTTTCAGAGTGAAACAAGAAGTTTCTTTTAATATTATACAAGGAGAGTTCAAGGAGGCAGAGATATCCAAGAGAGTAGTGGTACTCAAGGGAGCAGAGATGCTCAAGGAAGTTGTGTACTTAAAAAATACCTTGAATGTAGGCCCATAGAGTAAAGGACTAAGAGGCCGAACCAAGTATAATATTTGTTTGTGGTTTGATTGTTATTCTGTATTTTAAGTTTATTTGATATTGTTGTTTAAATTTTGTATTAAAAAATTTCAAAAATACATTTGCATACACGACATATTTTAAGCTGAAGTAATTCAAAGAAGTTGTTAGAAATAATTTAATACAGACAACTCAAAGCAAAACACATTCTAAAACAACAACTAATGTACTGTCTACATTACTTCAATTTTTTTAAAATTTGACATACTTCGTTGCACCTATTCATCCCCCTAATTTCACATCTAACACTCATCTGAATGCCTAGTAACTGGCATCAAATCCTGCTATCAACTTCGGCATTAAAATTCAGTATTAGAGCTACTTATTAAAGTTGATTTTGGACAGGGTAATGCTTATAGACTGAAAGATTGAAACTTTCTCATATTTTAAAGTCGACAGACCTATCCCGAAATGGGTGTATGGCAAATCTAGCAATGAGAAAAAAAAATCCTTGGGAGACTAGGGAGTAGCACCAATAAGAGCTAAACTGAAATACAAAAAATCAACTACACAATATTGTGTGTATATATCTCAATTAGATGGCATTTAAAGCAAAGTTTTTAAAGGATATTAAGAAAAGAAGAGTATGATAGTGTACTACACTATTTAACTAATGGATAAAAAATGACCAAGGTAATAATACCAATAATATTATAATATTAGTACTCATGGATATTATGTTAAAAAATAAAAAAAAAGGAAAAGAAAAGATAAAGTAATGGATATTGAAGTTTAGTTGCGGTTCCAATTCAGGCACGACTGGACACCATTTTTAATGACAATCAATGGATATATGATATTTACTAGTACTAACATTTTTGCTCTCAATAGCTAAAACCCACTTTTCTTTATAGAACCCTGAAGAATTTTTCGGATTCATAGAAGATGGAGCTTTGTCGAGCTACTACTTCAGCCTTGGCTTGGACAAGCTCCATTTCACCCTCCATTCACACCCATCAACCCCTCTCAGTTAGTCTCTCTCTCTCTCTCTCTCTCTCTATATATATATATACACACATATATATATATATATATATATGTATGTATATGTGTATATAAGTCCATGTATGAACAATGTAACATTTCTTGAAATATTTGTGATGAATTTTGACCATCTGCTTGTAATTTTAGATGTGGGTCACAAAGAAATTCAGAATTTACTGCATGAATAAAGATATTGGTTCTGCTCAACCCCAGAAGGTAATGCCTTTTTCAAACCATCTGTTTTGGTATAATTTCTTGTAATAATTTGGTTATTTTTTCATATATGTAGTTCACGGTTTCTTAATTGTAATTTTTCTGCTACCCCAATTTAAGATTTCACTTCTCACTTTGAGATTTGGTTGAGAAAATATTAAGGAAGCTACTTTCATTTTTTCAATTTATTATTCTTAGTCTGGGCTTTACCATTAGTAAAAATCATGTCTTATAACTCGTGGAATTTCTTTGGAAAAGGTTTTCATATATTAAAGCAGACCCCCTTTTTGAATCGGCTACATCTGGGGTACTACAGCCCGTTAATTTGTAAATTCAGAGTATAAAATTTGGTCCTTATTTGATCTGGCTGAATTCAGCGAACACTTCTGGTCATTTGATTGTAACTACATTTTAGATTTAGCAATTTATTATAAACACAATATGGAAACTCGATTGTTTGAAATTTGTCAGAAGTTATGATGAGGAAAATTCTATGTTTGAGCCAGAGATAAATCTAGCCATCTTTAATTGAATTATTTTCATAATTTTGTACTCTTTTACTTTCCATAATTTGTTTGGAAATCCCTTGGAGAGGCAATTGGCGCCCACCTTTATTTTTGGAGAATTTTTTTAGTAGTATTATAAATATGACAAAAGTGTAAATATATATGTAATTTTGCCCATCATGATTTGAAGAAATATTGTAGGTATTTAGTATTCTTTTCCCACCCTGATCATAATTTTTGTCTCTGCAATGAACAGTTTTAAATGTAGACCAATGTAGCTTTTTATAAAGACTAAGGGAGTAGCAGGGCAGATAATTTTTTTTAGACATAAGTTTGCAGTACAGAAATTATATCAATAGATGTTTTCTTCACAATGTTTTAAAGTTAAAATGAATCAAATTGCTTTATAATAGCCACCTAATAAAGTATGAAGGTTGCATATAGCCATTGTTTAATCTCTTATTCTTAATCTCTCTGTTGTAGTAATGCTATGCCTTGTTCATTTATTTTACTAGTTTAAGTTACCATTAAAGCTATTAAAAATTAGTACCAACAATGTATATGATGATTTAACACTTTTCAGCTTAGTTGTCAGCATAGCATTATGAAGCTTTGAATCAAAGTCGGACGCTTCCTTATAATTCTCTTAAACAATGATAGCTCAACTTGAACAACTTGCATGATTTATAATACTGTCTATCTTGTCCATTTTAGTCTGCATTCTTGCATTTATTCCCGTCCTTGAAGTCAATAGTTGAAGAGAATGGACAATATATAAAATTTATAATAGGTGTTTCAGACTTTCAGGTGTTTAGTAATTACTAACATCTCTTTATTCTTTCTCTGGGATCAATGGATATATCGTACCAATTCTGCAGCTGTTCAGTTCGGTCATCAGTGCTGTGAATCGTGATCAGTGTACAATCCAACATAGCTTTAATTGATTTTACCAAAATATAAAATTATATAGGTCTATTTGATGTCATATATTGCATTTTGTGAACTCCAAAACAGTGCCCAGAATGGCCGGGAATTAGATTTTGGAATCATGATTGAGTGATATTTTTTTCTACTTTTGGTGCTTAGCTTTGGTTCTGTGAAGTTCTCATTCACTATTTATGTTTGTTGCAGGAAAGTCAGATGACTGTCTCAGTAACGGGAGCTACGGGTTTTATAGGTAGAAGATTGGTGAAAAGGTTGCATGCTGGTAATGATCAACCGGTTATCTATAACTATGTTAAACTACAAACCCACTATCTATTGCACCAGTGATAATACAATTTTGTGGAAGAGTTGGTGGATGAACTTTATTAATTTCTGATGAAAGCATATCTGTTGATCTATTATTGCCGTAGTATTTTATTATGTGGTGATAATTTATAATTTTAGCTAGTTTTTCTTCTGTCGTGACACTCCTGTGATAGGAAATATGTTATCCTGAATTGAATAATAGAAACAGATAAACTGCAACTCAGACTCACCTTTATGCAAGTATCTCTCCCCAAATAAAGTACACGGATCGGACATTATGTGACATGCCAACATGGCAAATTGACCAGAAAGTAGGAACCCATGGCGTAAACATTCCCGCTCATTCTGTGTAAACACTATGGTTTGCTAGCATTAGCATCATTCTTAAGGTCTTTTCGTTGGTTCTAATAATAAACTAACGCTTCTAGTAGATTAAATATGACCACATCATTCCTGCTCCCCATTGTCACTGATATTTTAATGTTAGAAACTCGAAATATTGATGAATGTTCATCTCAAAGTAAATTGTTGATCACGAGTTCACAACTAAAATATACTGAAAAACAAGCAATCATCTTTATGTATGTATATATAAAGCAATCATCTTTACGACATGATTTGTGCATACTGATCTCACTAGTTTCATATTATTACCTTCACAATATTTTGTGTAAGCTTTTTTCAAACTTGTTAGAGTTGTGTATGGATCCGATGAATTGAATGTTTTCTCAATCAACTTTATAATGTAGATAAGCATAGCATTAATGTCTTGACGCGGTCTAGATCTCAAGCTCAGTCAATTTTTCCGGGTAAGAAGGTAACGATTGTTTTATTACTTTTTCATGCTACTTTTTTCTTTCAACTGAACAAAAAATTCCATTATTCATGCATTCTTTTTATTAAATTATGTCATGTAAAATTGATTTATGTTTTGTAGCTTTGCTTTTCTGGTCAGTGGTCATCACAAGAACATTAATTGTCGTCCACTATTCCTTTTGCTTATTTCTTAAGTTCTCTTCTTAATGCACCTTCTAGACAAGGACTTCCCAGGAATTTTAATTGCAGAGGAGCCAGAGTGGAAAGACTGCATTCAAGGTTCATCTGCTGTTGTGAATCTGGCTGGTATGCCTATAAGTACAAGATGGTCATCTGAGGTGTGTTACAACCATTTTAAGCTGCCTAGTTTGTGTTTTTCTACTTTTCACATTTTAAGTCCTCTGCAAGAGTCTTGTTGCCTTGTATTAAGGGGTTATTTTTGCAATGGGTTTAATACATTTTCGTGGTTCCAATTTTTTTTAACTTGCTTTCATTTATCAATTGATCTTCTAAATCTTGTATATTGATTTAAACTGGTTAAATACAGGCAGAGATACCTGTGTATGTGATAAAGTAATTTTCTCTACAAATGATTTGGATGGCCACACATTATTTAATTAAGCTTCTGGTGATTTATAATGGGTTGGCCCAATGTGAGATCTTGACCTTACCTAATCAATTAACTTCTTTGTGCAGATTAAGAAAGCGATCAAGCAGAGCAGGATCAAAGTAACCTCAAAGGTTTTATTGTTGATTTTCTTAAACAACTTTTACTGAAAAGAGCCTACAACCGTTTCTTTTCACTACTTTGATAAATTACTGTGGCCAAAAATGAAGATAGATTACAATTTCTATTTTGTATGTTCATTGGACGATTTCACTGGTTTTGAAGGTTGTACAATTAATAAACAACTCAAAAGATGAAGAACGGCCAAGAGTTTTGGTTAGTGCAACAGCAGTTGGATATTATGGTATGTGTTGAATACCCGCTTTCATATGTCATTCAAATATTTAAAGAGGAATATATATTTTTCTTGTCCTTCTTTTGCTTCTATCAGGGAAAAGCCTGGTGATCCCATTTATGCTTTGTGGCATGGTCTATGTCTAGGGAAACCAAAATCAGATGAATTCATTTCACAAGTCACCAAATCTCTGATTTTTTGTTCTGCATCCTCAGTTTCTAAATAACGTCATTGGAAGCCATTTTTGTGAAATTCCTTCTGTGATTGTTGTTTTCACGGGAGGAGGATTAGCACACACACATGCATCTTACATCAACTGTTTTCTGAAATAGTACCCTAACATTATTTTGGTAAGCAAAGTGCAAAGTAGGATTACTGCAACCCCTAGCTTAAAGCTATTGTAATTTGAAGATCTATTTTTCTTTTCTGTTATTAACTAGTGCTGTTTGACATAAACATAATTCAAATGAAAAGACCTTCCCGTTCTTGTGCAATTATAGCGTTCTGGAAAGATAGGGCAAAATTGAGTTGAACTGCTAGAGTTTATACTTTTCCAAATAGTTGATAATTAGTAATCCGTTTAGTATGTTTGAAAGAATCAAGCAGTACTTAAGTTTGAGGCTGGCTATTTTTTCCTGTCAGTGAGAGCATATGTAACTATTATAGAAGGCCATTTGTTCAGCCATATAGCCTGATTATTTTCTTTCTAATCAAGAACTCTTTTCTGGGATATCTGTGAAGCAACATTATTTTTTGGAAATTAAAGCACCTTTAGCTTTCTCTATGCTACTGTGCTTAATCTCCTTGCTAATTATTATTTTTCAGGCACTAGTGAAACTCAAGTGTTTGATGAGCAAAGTCCATCAGGAAGTGACTACTTGGCAGAGGTAAAACAAAGATAATAGCTAAGTTCTGTGATTAATTCATGTTCTTTGTCTCAGAGGATAAGTCTAGTACTGTGTTTCTGCATATTATTGAAACCCCATTACTGGTCTAGCATTTTATTGATGCAACACGTCTTTTCACTTTTCAGGTCTGTAGAGAATGGGAATCAACAGCCCTCAGAGTTAATAAGGATGTTAGATTAGTACGTATTCGCATTGGTGTAGTCCTGGGAAAAGATGGCGGTGCATTGGGTTTGATTTCATCTTTCTAATCATTTTTGCTTATAAGCTTTCAAACTCAAGGCCCAGTTTTATTTTGCACTTTTTAATTTGAGATGGTCATATTGAGTGATTCACGTGGGTAGACTAAGTAGTCGTATGTGATACCAGTGAGGCTACTATATAACAAAGAGATGATTTGTGAGATAATATTTGGCAATTGTAAATTATCTGCTCAACATACCTAAGAATATGTTGCTACAGTTGTTGAACATCTGATAAGAGGAACTACGTGTGCAAAATTTACCGTCTTCTGATTTTTCTCTTATGTTACTTCATTCTGATATTATAATTGTGGACCTTTGCAGCTAAAATGGTCCCTATTTTCAAGTTGTTTGCTGGTGGACCTTTGGGCTCTGGAAAACAGTGGTATTGCATTTAACGTCTGGCCGCCTCAAGAATTTACACTAACACTTTCACAACTATATATTTATTTCCTTGGAATTTTTTGTATCTGCAAATGGTAACTATGAGGGTAGAAGCTTTGATCATATATATTTATCTTCAAATTTCATCATTATTATCAAGGATGTTATTAGATACTCCTATAACTTACTTGAGATTCATTGAACCATATCCTTCAACTCATTTACCTTAACATTCAAATTAATCATTGTAGTCTTATTTGTGTAGGTTTTCCTGGATACATGTGGACGACCTAGTTAACCTAATATATGAAGCTTTATCCAATCCATCTTATAAAGGTGAAAATCTTTTTACTTTTATGCCTATTTTATTGATGTAATGAGGAACCGAACCATGTCGTGTGCCCTCTTACAATCCGGCAGCTCAATATAATCTTATTTTTGTGAAATTTCAATGTTAAAGTGGGAGATAAACACATTTTTAATCTTGGGTGTTCTTTGATATTGCATCTCTTTCACCTCTCAGTTCAGATGCACTTTCTTCTATTCTGTAATTTGCCAACTTCATTTGGATTTTAGGAAGTCTTGTGGAGTTTTAGGATGTTACTTTGTTTGAACTGAGTCCATGTAATATATATATCAGGCGTTATCAATGGAACTGCACCTAATCCTGTTCGCATGGGGGAGATGTGTGGCCACTTGGGATCAGTCCTGGGTAGGCCTTCATGGCTGCCCGTACCAGACTTGGCACTCAAAGCCGTACTCGGAGAAGGTGCTACTGTGGTGAGGATACACATTTTCTCACTTAATTTTTTATATTGTTTTCTCTGCTTTCTGCAGTTCACTAGACGAGTTTGCTACAGGTTCTGGATGGACAAAGGGTGCTTCCTGCTAGAGCAAAGGAGTTGGGTTTCTCATTCAAATATCCTTATGTGAAAGAAGCCTTGAAAGCCATTCTATCATAAGAAAGATGGAGTACGGAGATGAAATGACATGTTTACACATACATTCTTTATTTTTTGGTGTGAAGAATTGGCAACTTCTGCAATGGCATAAAGGACATTACCGGAAAGTTGGAATAACTCCAATCTGAGTTACTATTCTTAAAAGTGCAAATTAAGCTCAGCAGGTAGCTGTTTTTTTTTTCTTTCTCTACTGGCATTCTCTATGCTTATGAAATGTTGATCTTCAATGCTAATGAATGATAGATTCTCATCATATAATGAATGATTCTTTGGTTCAACATTAATGTGCTTCATTGATAATAATATCTAAGTTTTGATTTCTATATAGCTCTGCGCTCTCTCTGGCATAAAGAGGCGACAGCCGTCGATGCTTTTATAAAACTGGATACCATCATATATTTTATTGTCCAATTCTCAAAGGGCACTCCCTCCATTCTGTTTTAATTATAAATGTGAAACACTAAGTAATTAATCTTCCTTAAATCTATAAATGAATGATAAAAAGAAACAAATACACCAGCGCCTGTATTTGCTCGTCTCTGTGTGTGCGAGAGAGAGAGAGAGAGGGAGGGAGGGAGCATGCAAGTGATCTTGTATTTTGGAACAACAGAGATAATATAAGCTACTTGGTTTTCACAGAAAACAAAAACAGTAACAACAGTCAAATACAGTTAAATCCATACGATTTAAGGCCATTAACTAAATTTCAAATTGAAAGATAATTTATATTTCTTCCTTTCATGTTTAAACAAGAACCCACTGTTTCATTTTCAAATGATACAACATCGTAGTTCCGCATAATTTATGTTCTAAACTGGATAGTTGGACAGAGATAAAGAGTGAGATGGTTATTGTGGAACACAATCACCCCTTTAGTGAGTATTTCTTCCCTGTGAAAGCCTGAAATTTTGGCTCTTCTTTTGCTTGGGGCTGCTCTTGTTTAGTCTCCTTTGCAGCTTCCTGCAGACAAGGAAATCCCAATAGGTCAAGACATACTAATAGCAACCCCTAATCAGGAACTTTGTATTAGAAAATGTAGGATAGATGAAGTACCTTTTGTGTGCCTGTAGTACGATTTGCATTTGATCCAAACACAAGTTTCCCCTGCGACTGACGAGAGGTACTTTGTGAGCTAGATCCTGCAGAAGGCTGCCCCCGACCATTGGAAACATCAGGTCGCTTGTCTCTGGACCCAGAGGAAGAAGCTGGTGGAGGCTCATACTTCAAGGGCTTCCCATCCAATCGTCTCCCTGGCCCTGTAAAAGGGTTAAACTTTGGTTCGGCCTCATCTGGAGCCTCTTGACCTGCACATTCTACTAAGTGTTATATGCATGTCAAAAACAAAACAAGTAAATAAATTTCCATACAGAAGCATGTTGATTTTCCAAGAGCAAATTAAAACTAGGCATTTTCTGATGTTTTCATCCAAAAGAGAGTTATCATAACTGTACTGAAGATGGCCTAATATGTAACCAACTATGACATGATGAGAAACATATCCACACAGTCAGAAACTAGGACAATGGAGTATCCTGACACACTCCCACCAGGAGCAACATTGATTGTATTTTAAGCCAAGGAACACTGAATCCCATTGACTCGCAAAAAGAGAATTACGATGGTATATGGAGGTGTAAGCCAATGTTTCACATGAACATGATATATCCAACTTCTAGAAGATTACCATAGCCGATGACCAGTATCAAGAGTAATTATATCCTCTCTTCTTTTTTCTTTTTTTTTGGGTGGTGGGGGGATTGGGGGGTTAATATTTTACCATTTTTTTATGATTTAGTTCTCCATATCTATTTGCACTAGAGTTTTCAATCTTAGTATTTTACAAACAAAACCAAGCCGTATAATATTCAATTAAGAAAGAAATTTATCCGCCCTATACTCTCTACACTTTTGTTTTGGGTGCTATAATACTCTTTATCATTTTTCTTTACAAATTGAAAAGAATAATAAACAGATACAGTTTTTATCAGGTTCCACGGATTCAGCTCCCTAATCAGTCAAAACGAAGTTCAGCAGATCAGCCCGTGTAAAAAACAGCAAGAATTAAATACGTAAAGAGATGCTGAGCGTAGATTGAAGGTGCTACTGCACATGAGAAACACGACACGAGTGAAGTGTGTCCTCAGTAACCATCCATGATCACAACACCTTAACGCGTTGCAAAAAAAATTATTTTTATTTTTTGACAGGTCATTGCTAAAATAACAAAAAATAAAATAAAATCCAAATAGGGTATACGTTGTAATTAAACCTCAACAGCTTTGTGACAATGAAAACCATACACGAAAAAAATGAATTAGCCATATGACAAGAAACCAGAAAAAAATTATGCCAAGTTGCAAGAACCTGACCTGCTGGCGCTTTGCTTGAAGGAACAGATGTTGCAGGTTTTTCAGGTTCCTTATAATCAAGGGGAGGAGCAAAGTCCACCTCACAGTCCGTCTCAATGATACTTATGGCATTAGAAGGCTTTGATTCAATGATATCTATGTAATACTTTTTATTGTTGTAGGCCACCATAATACTATCCCCTGTGGTTAAGCATGAAAAGTTCCTCAGTGTTGTCTCCAAGCTGCACGAGAAAAATATAACTTCAAATTGATCTCTCTCTGAACAGTGGATGGCGTAGGCAAGTGCTCATTTTTTCAATCTTACATCATCAAGTACTGGCACTTTACAAAAGGAAAATGAACCAAATTACATAGCAAAACATATTTGGTTATTTGACATCAGATGACTTACATTGCTTTTGGATTGGAAATGTCCAGAAAGTCCTTTGTGTGGGGTTGAAGTTTTACGTATGTACCCTTTGGAAGAGTAGCGCTTTTAACTCTCACGATGTCTCCTTCTTGTAGTAGCAAATTCTCCATCATCTACAAGAAAGCAATTCAAAACACATCCATCGAGAAAACTAGAGAGTAAAAAGGCCTAGAAACAATTATTGAAACAAAGTGACTTGAACAACAGAAAAACAAATGAGAAACTACCCAGTATGGCATATATATCATGCCTTCTTCTGCAATAAACTCCAAAACCCCACAATGAGAAACTCGCTCAGTAGCAGCATTCCGAAGCTCAAACAACATTGGATAATCAATGTGCAGAGATGCTGCAGGATTAAATTTTGATTTAACAATTTATATTAGAAGATAAACAGAAAATATTTGTCCTTTTCTATGTTGGGTACGAGTTTGCTAAATATATATAAAATATTTACAAAAAAATCCAATAAATCAACTAACCAAGACGGTCAAGGGCAGAAGGAGGCATTATAACTGGAACAAATTCAAAAGGAAAATTAGATATTCACACTGCATTTTATAAACAGAATACCCCCAAAAAAAGTAAAAAAAGATTTTTTACTCACTTTTATCACCATTTTCTATTTGCGGCTGCAGGAATGGAAATGTAAGGTAGAATTAGAATCATAAAAAGACTACTGAACATGAAATTCTACATATTCATGTATTCTGAAATGCTTTAGAGTAGCATATTGTTTCTAAATAGTGCATTCATTTTCTTAAGACAGGTAAAAGCAGGGAAAGAGCAAAATTTTCTTCTGAAACTATATCTGCAGCAAATTAGTAGTGTAATAAAACAAGACAAGTAAGCTCCCAACCTTATCAATAAAGGATGCAGGGTAGCATCTATAAGTTTGCTCAAATGACGTTCCATGATATCCATAGCCATCAAAAAACTGCAGTGTCAAAAACCAACAGTGTTGATAATAGCAATGACTACAGATGAACAGAATTACTAAAATTTTGAACATATGAGAATGAAATTTGAAACTACTCAAACAAAAAGCAATACAGAGTTTTTTATAGAACTCAATACACCAGCATTAGACATAAAAAAAATTACATGAACTACAAGTAAAAATGGTAATGGACAAATTCATCCAAAATTCTACATTTAAAATTTGATTATCTATCAGCAAACAACTAAAGTTGAGCAACAGTTATAGGACACTATATGGTCCTCAATTAACAAATTAATTGTGCAATTCATAATTAGAGACACATAAGAAGTTAAAGTTTCAATTGCATGTCCAATTCTCAATAAAGTTATCCTGACACTACTTATCAGAACAACTTCTATTTATCACCCTTCTGTTCACAACCTTGATAGAGTATTGAACAGTCAGTTCAGTAGCTATATTTGTGGAAAAAAAATAAATAAAGTACTCGATCCATAAAGTGTCCACCAAATATTTATAATTGATAACACTAGTAAAAAAAATTGATAAGTTAAAGGAAATAAAGAGCACAAAACCGCTAACAAAATTGTAAACAAATTCATACGTCAACAATCATTTAACTGAAATTTACAGGGAGAACAGATGTGCTATGCATAGAGCAGTATAGAGAACAGGAATCGACAAAACGGAACTAAGACAAAGTATTGTTATTATTCTTATTTACATTTTTTTTTGGCTAAGGCAAGGTAGCAAGATCATTAGATACAACCAAAAGGCAGGATGAGTATTAGATTTCGTAAAAGGCGCACCAAGAATAGCTTCCTTAAAAAAACAACCAATTCTAATCTATAATTTAATAGATTAATATATACACATATTGATGATAACTCCACAAGTAAACGCAAGTAGGAATATGCAGCAAAACACAAAATTCTTAGTTTAGTAAATGATATAGGCCAATAATGCTCATATACTTAAAGCTGATGATTTTTATTCTTATTTTTTTTAAAGCTTTACATCTCACAGTTAGGTGCCCACATCAATTCACAAAAACAATAATAAACATATAATTGTTCTAAATCACAACTAAACTATAACTCAGCAAAGATACACAAAAAATTAAAAAAAATTACATGCATTCACCAACTCAAGAACCATAACAGTAAGAAATTATGTTAAAACCATGATAAGTCGTACCATATTTACTATCTTCTGATTGCCTCACGGTCAACAGTCCACCACTCCTATCTGAGAAAGGAAAAAAAATAAAAAAAATCAATCTCAGACACACAAATGTATTGGCTCATAAACTATGCACATTAATTTCAGTACAATATTAATCCAGTATTATTATCACATATCCACAAATTTTTGAATATTTTTTAATATCACGAGCATAAGAATTCACAAATTCACAAACACTCGCACAAATATATTGGGTCACTAATTATGAGGCCTAATTTTTCACTATACTATTCCAATAAACAATTACTATCAGAATTTCAAATTTTGAATTAGATTCGAATATCAGTGATGCATTAGAATTGATTAGTACGAGTAAAGATCGATAAAAAAACAGAGTAAGAGTGATAAGAAACAAAGGGTCTATCTAATTTAAATAATTGATATGGAAAGATTTGAACTTTACAATAGAAATCTCGTCAGAGTGTTGGAAATCGGAATGGAAGTGCAGAGGAATAGATGGAACTGTAGAACCAAGGACAGAGGTGGAAGAAAAGGCTAAGATGCGGTAGCTGCTTCTTCTTCACGCCATGAGTAGCTTGTGCAATCGTCCAGATACTTTAATCTTTCAGGCCCTTTAGAGCCCAGCCCATGTAGAACTGGACCTACCCACAATTGCTCATAAAGTAATATAAGAATAGGGGCTAAAAAACAGGTAAAATAAATAAATTATATATATAAAAAATTCCCCCCTGATTATACAACATGATTATTAATTGGATGCTAATTTCAAGCAACAAATGAATAATTTATAAAAATAAGTTGCATTTTATATAAAATTAGCAATTCTTTTGATATAAATGGAAACTTATTTTATACTGTTCATTTATAACTAATTATGAAACGCTCGAACTCCTTTTAATCAAATGACTTATTTATTAGTATATCATTTTTTGCCTCATATTATGTAGAATCCTTCCGTGGGAATTTTTTTTTTTAGTTTTGACTACCAAATAATTAATGTGATTTATTGGAATTGAATTTTTATAAAATACAGTTATTTAGGTGTCATTTGGATATATGTAAAATTCAGATTAGTTTACACTTTGAATCAGGGAATTATATATCCAATAAGTCTTGCCGGACAGGGGAATGAGACAGGGGAATTGGACCGGTCCATTTTTTTTTTTTTAAATTTAGATTGTATAATCTTGTTTTTGTATATGTATCCAAATTACACCTAAAACACTATATTTTGTAAAAATTCCTGTTGAAATAAATACTATACATTTTTTGAGTCACAAATAATAAAAAAAAAATTGAAAAACCTGTCCAATTTTCCTGTCATTCGCGTGTCCGCATAGCATTACTCTTATATATCACGAATTTATGTATTGACTTTTTTTATTCATAAAAAAGTCAATACATAAATTCGTCCTGATTCAAAGTGTAAACTAATCTGAATTCCAAAATATATTAAAAAGAGAGAGAATAAACGAGTATAATTACTATTCCGGATGTTATTCTTTAATTTTGTGTCATGCCTACTTTTTCTTTTATTATATCTTGTTAGTGAGCATTCCTTCTACTAGTTAAGCATAAGCAAAGCAGCAATAGCACAAAGTATTGAATCAACAGCGTGTGATTGTTTTGCAGCCTAATATCTCAGTCAAGTAGCTTAGCCTTTACTTACTTACATGGCTTCATATATATCTTACAGGAAAAAGAAAAGGAGGGGATACTACATTAACTTTCATTTGGTCTATTCTTTCTACATTTAGATAACTAATTCAGGTAAATTCCCAGGTGATTTACTAAAGCCAAGCAAAAGAATAATCATTGGGCTATAAATATACATACATATCCTGATCACAATAAATATAACTATTTTGCAACCAGGTAAGCTAAATTTTTTCATATATCTATCTGCCTCAGAATTCAGATACATGGGTGAGAATTTGATTGAGGCTGCTCTAGTGAACAATATTAATGCCTTGTACCAATCAATTCGACAGGATCCATGTATCTTAAAGGGGATCGATGAGGCACCCAACCCCTAGCCATAATTTCAGCTGAAAGTCGGAGCTTCTTTACTCTAGCACTCACCATGGTACCATTTGGAAAAATGTGGGTTAAGCCCTTGAGAAAAATAAGAAATCGTCTCGAGCAAACCCATGATCAAGTCCAAGACCAACTATCGTACAAGGAGGCTCTAGCGGAAATAGAAGACATTTAACACACTATGAGACTATAAAACAAAATTACAAGTTTCAACAAAAAGTAGCTCCAGTCCTACAAATTTAAACCAATAATCTACAAAGAAAATCAAGTATTAGACACAAGTCACAACCATTAGATTATTTACATTTAGTAAGTTATATTCTCACTAATAACATTAAACTTGGACATCCAGAGTTTCTTTAAGCCAACACTTTCTAATAAGATACTCAACAAACTTCAATAATTTTGGACACATCAATCAGAGGACAGTTATTGACAGTCAACTTGAAGCAGCTAAAAATTACTGTACCAACCGAGATCCTTAATTACAGCTTAAAGCCTTTAAAAGATTATTGTTTTGACGCAGACAGGGACTGCTATCACATTCAAATCACAGTTGCTTAACAGGATGATAAAAATATTATTCCAAGCAACTGAACCATATATGTTATATGAGACTTATTCCACAGCCATCAGCAGATCAAAGTCATGTTGCAACTTCAGGATGTAAATCAACTTCCAAGTTGCAGTGGAAGTGCCAATATCAATTATCCACTGGTATCATCAGTCCACCTCCATCCATGTATTTATATATTTGTCGACCAATATGGTTCACATTTTATTCAATACCCTACTTCCAAGAACACACGGAAGTCATCCACTTGTGTAGCCTAGCAAAAGAGTATCCAGCAATGCAATTAGACACTAAGCTCTATGTTTTTGTTCAGATCATATTCTCTTAATATGTTATAGTAACAAATTTCTACTACATTCTTAAGGGAGATGATAAATGAAGCACAACAGATGGATTATGGAGTGCATTTATTGTTCCTATTGGAACCCCTTGCTTTTCTCAGAATTCACAATGAACAAAGTCTACATATTTCACCAATCCTAACCACAAGATGTCATGATGAAGCTATGAATAGAAGATAAATCCCCAAACTTGTGGCTAACAAACTGTTTATAGGTTGAACGTTTCTATGAATGACTTTGTAAGATACACTAGAATGAACTAAATAGCACTCGTCATTGTTCATAAATCATAAATAATCCCTAAAATGCTGCTGCTACCAACTAAATAAACTTTAAGATAATTTTATCACCCATCTACTAATTGCTACTAATCCTCGATTCAGAATCAGTTAGTTAGGACATAAGTGTAACCCACTTATGATGAGATCCTGCCAATGAGCAAGCCCAATTAGTACAGAGGAATAGAATCAACTGGAAACAAAACAGTCATTTCTATTTCAAAAACTGAAAAGCTCATCTTCAGTCAAAAGAATATCCACAATCTTCCTCGCAGACAGAAAATAAGACAAACAGACACAGTATCACGAGAGAAGAATAGAGGGAAATAAATGTATTCAAAAGGCCACCACAACTAAAATATTGCTAGCCACCATTGGGCTGCAACAGCACAAGCCAAAGTAACATGCATTTTAAAAAGAATGCAAAGTAAGAGCAAAGTTGGCAGATAAAGTTTAAACCCTATGTCTGAAAAAAGATCACAGCCAGATGAAAAGACTACAGAAAAAAGGGTATTAGACACCGAATTTACATGGACTTATCCGGCCAAGTTCCCACTTCTCCATAAGATCCAAAAGACTATCTACTTCCTACATATTGTTCGTTGTGAACTAAAATAGAAATGAACATAAGTAAATGCTTCTGGTGTGCAAATGCCGAGACAAATCTCAAGCACGGCAAAAGGTCAACTGCTCATCCTCGGCTGCATCAGAATTCATAACAGCTCCATATTTATCAACTTCGCAATAATAACAACCATTGTTACCATTGGCAGCAGGTATGCAGCAAGAGGAATTAACAAGATAAGGCATGTTGTGGAAAGAACGAGCAAGCCTGTTTGCAATGGCATCATGGTCCAAACCATGCCCACTACCATTATGCACAAACTCCTCAGCACGGTGCTTGAGCATCTCAAACATGATTTCAGGCTCATGCTGCATTACCCGGAGAACGTCCGCACAAGAAGGCCCAGGAACAGCACACGTCACTACAAAACTATGAGGTCCATCGCTCTGTGAAACGCGAACCATGCTCGGCCCACCAAACAGGTTATGAACTCCTCCAAGAGCCTCCTCATAAGCCCCACCCAAAAACATCCCCAAGTAGTAACTTCCTCTCCCACTGCCTTCCAATTCATGCAGTGGCAAGCTCGCCTCGCCCCCAATGAATTTATCAATCTTCCCATCACTATCACAAGTTAAGTCGGACAAAATTCCCTTCACTCCCGGATTTTGATCAAGTCGATGAATAGGAACAATTGGAAACAGTTGGTCAATTCCCCAGAAATCTGGTATAGATGTGAAAACTGAGAGATTAACATGGTAAGTTCGAACTGGATCAGAAGCCCCAATTGCCTTAGACACCGAGTCACATAACCCATCAACAACAGCAAGTTGTTCAATATCCAAAGATCCTTCCTTGAACTGTTCAACACATTTCTGCTTTAACTGATCCGAATAAAGTAAACATGTTTCAAACTCGCCGCGAATGGCAGCTGCAGATAAATTCCGGTAGTCCATATGAGCATCCTCAGGGAGTCGCTCTATAAAATACATGAGGTCGTTTGATGACATTTGGGGCATATGAGTACTTGATGATACAGCCTCAAATACAAGAACTGAATGATGAGAGACAATTGCTCGTCCACTTTCACTGCAAATTACAGGGTGTTTGACGGACTTACGGTTACAGACAAACCGAACTGCTTGAACTACTGCGGCAGCGTATTCTTCCAGAGTATAGCCAACAGAAACGTCAGAATCTGGCGATTTTGAACCGTCATAATCAATTCCCAGGCCGCCACCAATATCAATAACTCGCATACAGGCGCCAAGGCGGACTAATTCGCAGTATATCTGAGCAGCTTCACCTATGCCATCGGCTACCAGAGCTGTTGAGGGAATTTGAGAACCAATATGGAAATGCAATAACTGCAAACAATCAAGCATTCCACATTGATCGAGTTTCTTCACAACCCGTAAAATCTGTGTTGTTGTGAGTCCAAATTTACCTTTCTCACCGGATGTTGATCCAAAATGGCCCGAATGCTTCGTTCTCAACTTGGCTCTCATCCCAATAACAGGACGAACGCCGAGCTTTTGGCTTAATTCAATCACCAAGTCGACTTCTTTTTTCCTGCTCAAGGACAATTACAGTGTTGAAAAGGAGCTTTCTTCCAGCAAGAGCAAGCGAAATATATTCAGCATCTTTAAAGCCATTGCAGATAAGAAGAGATTCAGGGCTTCCTTTGCAGAGACAGCTCATAGCAAGGAGGAGCTCCGGTTTGGATCCGGCTTCTAAACCGAAGCGCAATGAGGATCCAAATTTCACAATGTCTTCAACAACAAATCGGTCCTGGTTGCATTTCACCGGATAAACGCCTTGGTAATGAGCTCCATAGCCCTGCGACTGAATGGCAGAATTAAAAGCAGATTGAAGTGATTCAAGCCGGTTTTTTAGCACGTCAGGTAGCCGGACAATAAGAGGAAGCTGCAAGCCGAGCCCGCCTGCTGATTTCGGATCCGATGCCTTCTTCACAACCTTCATGAGATCAATTTCCTGGTGTGAGAGAGTGTCCGTACCGTGCGGGCGGACGGAGATGTTGCCGGTGGAATTCACGGCGAAATATGGACCTCCCCAGCCGTCAATTCGGTAGAGAGCGGAGGAAAGAGAAGTAGACCAATGGGAAGCGGCAGAAATGGTGGAAACAGTGGTGGTGGTAGTGTAAGTCGGCGGAGGCACGCCGGCGAATGGGTCTGGCGTGGGAAGAGAGCTATCCCAAGCAAAAGAATAGCCGGTAGGAGGAGTAACAGCGGGGTCTAAGCAACACGCGAGGGCCGGCATCCCTTCCCCGATCTGACCGAAAAAGAATCAAAGAATTTTATAGCGATATATATAAAGTATTTGATTTGATATGTTTGTAATAGCTGGGGGCTTTAGAACCCGCCGAGGCCGGAGCCCCGGCTACCCCCTCAAAAGAAGCGGAAAAAATTCGGAATCAAATGAAAATGGAAGCCTAACTCACACCAATTACACACAAATATCCCCACACCTACTTCAGCAGAAAGTAATCTGAAAGATTAATCAACAAAAACATTAAGAAAAACATAGATTTTCTTAAATCTAAAAATTGAGCACAAATGTCAGCATGTAGATTTCAGGTCTTATAGTAATTGATGAGAGAGAAATTCCCTGGAGGACTTTTCGGAATCCTAACGGCGAAGGGAAATTGAGACGGAGAGAAATTAGGGTTTTATTTTCAGGTGAAAGATTCACATATGTGAATTGAGCGAGAATTGCATGAGAGACGAAGGCAGTTTAAATAGGGGGCGGGGAAGGTTCGGGTATAGGGCCCAAAGATTCTGTGTAATTAAAATATCCATTTTGTTTGTTTTTATTAACAGGAATTATTTACTCTGATTTTTACCTTTTATAAAGAAAACTAGACTTCAAAAATGTGATTTCAAATTTTATTGTTTGTAGGTGAAAAAGTGAGTACACCTTTTTAGGTCTCAATTTTTAGTCTCCAATAATGTAATATTAATATGTTAATTGAATATTTTTTTATCAATTTTAAAATATCAATATAAAAAATTTTAGAATGAAGTTCAATCGATAACTTTGGATCCCATCAGGCGAAGTTTACATTAATTTTTTTAATGCATTAATTATAAAAAAATATTGTATGGATAAGTAGAATAGCTTATTATTGTATTAGTTAATGCAATATATTCTATAATCAATGTAATAAAAAGTTATATAAATTTATTAGGGTGAGATTGGTGTCAACTTCTTAATCGGATCCGATATAGAGTCCGTTAAGAGTGAACTAAAATAGTTCAAAATTAAAATTAAAAATGTTTTAATATTTAATAACTCTTGTAATACTTTTAAATAATAAATATTTAAGCTCAAAAATATGTTTGAATTAAGTAAAAAATTTGTGCTATTAGCTAAAATAATTTTGACAAAAGCAGAAAGTATAAAAAAATATCCCTAAATTGCTATAATAAATAAAATCTCATAATAATCAATTATCTTAAATTATCATTAATAATTTTACAAGTATTTTTATAGTTACGTAATTAATTACTATTTTGATTTTTTATTAAAACAAAATTATTAATTTTAATGTGATTCATTTCGTCATAACACACCCCATGGACATGCATGGCTCCGCCAAATAGGATGGGTTGCATCGAGATTTCGCGTGGCTTCAACAACAATGTTAAGTATCATAAAAAAATAAGGTCGCATAATACGCACATATATACATATGTATGCATACTGTGAACTCCCGTTCACATGTAGGGATCGTAGTATACATGTATGTATGTAAATATTATGTTATCTTTTTTATTAGTGATGATATGATAATAAAATTATGATAAAAAATTTAAAAATATTATGTTATTTTAAACTATTATCATAAATACATAAAAATCATCAAATAAGTCTTTGTATTGAGATTCCAAACCTTTTTGGGATAACATAGGCGAGTCTGCACATCACATGCGCATACACAAGATATTAACACATATGTTTAGAATTCAATATGATCCAGAAAGTTAAGTCATTGAATTTTAAGTTCATTCATGCGTATTATCTTTCATTATTTCTTTAATGTGAGACTAACTCACTTGAGATATCTTAATTAAACAAGTTAATCACATCAAGATTTCTCATCTACTTAAAAACTTCTCTTCAATTACTGTATCACCAATTCTTAATTATATATAACCACTTTTACTATTGTTCATGGAGAGTAAACTTCCACCAAGAAATCACCGATTCTTAGCGATAACAACTCTTTTCATTTTATGGAATGGAAAAGGTATTAACTCATCACATTCACTTACACAAGTTCTAAATTAATCAATTGTGCCAGCAATGACCTACCTAGTTTAGTTGCATGCGACCCTAAATAACCAATCTAGATCGAGCACTACTGCATGTGAAGGATGGAAAACCAAATTTAAATAGAATACATACATCAATTAGCAAAATCTAAAAGAAAAAAGACTTTGGAGTAGCTAGCCTATTCCCAATGAATTGAGAATGGTTAACATAAAGTTAACTTTGGTCAATTGATAAATACACTCTCTGTACGCAGATAGAATTGATCTCTCTTTCTATATATCATTAATGTATTGATTAATTAATTTCATGATTACCGGATCCCAATGAATCGGTTAACCCCATGTGCAAGAAAAACTAGTCGTAATTAATGTGCTTCTTTTACTCGGAATTAATTCCGCCCGCTTTTAATTGATTGATTATTTGACTTGGACTTGTATTTGGCCAAACATGAATTTGCCTGCTTTTTATTTTGACATGCATATTCACCTGCAAACTGAATTGATGTTTGGGGGACTAATATTGTGCTGTGCTGGTGGTTTTTTTTTTTTTTTTTTGTACCCCGAGAGGCCAAATCAAAAACTTGATTTTGAGGTATAGTTTATTTAGTGATGTTAATTTGAGGTATTTTTAGTTATAATTAATGTAATTTTTAAAAATAATAAACATTGTAATTAGTCATATTTTCAGATAGCTTATGATGATTTTGTCATTATATTGCCTTTAAGTAAGTGAATTTTAAATTTAAAAATATTTTAAATTAACTTCATCAGCAGTCAAACTTGATTTTGTATTTTAAAACGAATGAAATATTAGATAAGATAACACTATAAAAGTAGTTACTTTTAACTTTAAATATTTCTGAAAAAACTTTTGAGTTTTGAAAACATTTTTTAAAACCTTATCAAATTGACCTTTACATGAGTTTTTTGCACTTTTTTTTTCCCTTTCTCAGTTGAATCCAACAAAAAAAATACCCAATAAACTGAGTGGAGTACAAACCTATCTTGGCCTAATATTTGTGGGGTTGGTGTTACCCTTTCCCTTTATTTTGGTTTAATTATTAATACCTTTTTGCACTTTTTTTAAACACAAATAAATTAAATGTTTCTTTAAAATACTACTACTACCTTATTGTATATCCAACTTGTTTTTTTGACCATTAGTTTCTTTGCATTCACGACCACAAAATACGAAGACGTGACGCGTGGTAAAAGAGAGATTAATTAGAGGCAGGGGAGAACGGGCATAAAAATATATAAAAGTATTTCAAAACAGATCAATCTTTTGAACCTAATACGAATTGATGTCGTATTTTTATTGATTTCTTCTTCCTTTTTCTGGTCATGATGTTGAAATTCTCCTAATGCCAAGAATTATATATATATATATATATATATATATATATATATATATATATATGAGTCAAGATCTCTCCGGATATTTGTTAAAATCCGAACTTATCATGGAGCCATAGGATGGAATCCAACGGTTGGGAAAGGGAATTGGTGGAAGAAAAAAAAACGCTGAGCTCAGATACAAACAGGTCACGGGTTATTCAGATCCGACTCCATTTCCAATTTTTCGAATCGCGTCTCTCTCTCTCATTTCACAAATCTCTCTCTCTCTCTCTCTCTCTCTCAAAGCTCGGACGAAATCAGATCAAAGAACTCCGCCTAAAGCTTCCTACCGAAAACTTTGTTTCATTGCCTCTATCTCCCAAGGTATTGTCTAATTATCTGATAGAAGAATAAACTGAAATCCGAAGCAAATAATCTGCAGTAACAATTTCAAATTTAGTATTTAGTAGTTTTCTTGCCTACTTTTGGGCTTTTCTGCTATTGGAGCCTTTTGTGGAACATCGTCGTGGTGAAAGAATTGAAGGTCATTCTTTTAAGTGTTTTTTGTCTTGTTTTCCATTTGTTCAGTGGGTGAACTTCTTGTCCCCATTTTCTTAAAATCGTGTGTTCTGTTTCTTTTCTATAAAATAGAATAATGAACTTGACAATCCAATTTATCGTAATTTCTAACCATAAACCGATGACCATTGTGTAAATTCCATGAACTGGAATATGGACTAGAGTCAATTGAAATTGCAATTTTGGTCCATAAGCGCAATTTTTGGTCCACAATTAGTGAAAGTATTTACTATCCACAATTTTTATATATATACATATAAATCAATGTTGACTACTTGAGTAGGTTATTGATATTGCCTTGGCTATATTTATGAGGAGCCCAGAGGGCCTGGATATTAAATTTGGTCGCTAATTCTCTGGAGATCAACCTTTCCTTACTTTTGGATCATCAAACTCGATGAAAATTATTTATCATTCATCGTGAAGTAAGTTGGATGAAATCTTACCTTATTAGTGAAAAATGTTTGTGTTTACATAATGTTATCTTATTATTTGTAATTTTGGTTATTGTAAAAGTTCATTCTCTATGTTTGAGAATGCAACAATGTTAAAGGATTCCGACACAAAAGATGTTTTATGGCGTATAATTGGCACTTGCGCCACCAAATACCACTATACACACCACAATCGTGCTTCAATCATTCACTTAATTCACAAATATGATTTTGTTGTTTTCACTTGGTTGATGCAATTCTTTGAAATTTGAAAAAAGAAGTATCTTTGATGGAAGTCCTACCACCTCTCGTTAGAGAAATTGGAAGGACTAACCCGAAAGACTATGTGAAAGACGTTGTTGGGAACCACCAACACCAAAGGCAAATTTACATTCATGAAGAACTGTTGTTGGGCACTATGGTAGTAATTCGAGTTAGTAAACAATGTTATGAGATTCGAACTTGCTCAATGTTATGAGATTCTGTACATAATTTGAATGCGAACTCTCATTTTGTGGGTTTTAGAAAAGGAAAGTTGGACTCACAATTTGGGATGGATGGAGTATATGTTTCTTTATCTATGTCGCGTCTTTTCCAACAGTCAATGCTTATTGATGTTTTACAAACGGATTATAATATCAGTTATGTTATAGGGATTGTTGTTTGAAGGTCTACTTGGAATGTGCTTCCCTGTAATGATCAACATATTGGAATGAATGTCGTGGCATATTTTGGCAGAAGAATGCACAAAAGATCGCAGAGTTTATCTCTTCCCATCCCCAGGTGACGAAGGTTGATTATGCAGACCTTCCTAACCATCCTGGGCGCTCTTTACACTATTCTCAGGTACAACTTTCAGATCATATTATTTAATACCAACTGAAATTTATTCACATCACCATTGTTCACCCACTTCCTCTTCTTTATTGTATTTATATGCTTCTTACATCAACGGGGGTAGGATCCGTGCTCAGTTTCCTTACAGGATCATTGGCACTCTCTAAGCACATAACTGAGACCACCAAGTATTTCAAAGATAAATCGGTTTGGTATTCTTCCTATTCGAGTGCATATGTTCACCATAAAAGCATAAAATTTTATCTCCTTAATTTTGAATGTTCATTGGATAATGTGATCGTCTTCAATTTATGTGTGGAGTGTGAAGTCGGTCATAAGCATGCCCTGCTTTATGTCCCACGCATCAATACCGATTCTGCCATAACACGAGAGGCTAGAGGTCTAACCGAGGATCTTGTTTGTATCTCTTTTTGAATTGAGGATGTGAATGACTTGATTCATTGATCTAGATCATGCCGAAAGTAATCGGGCCTGTGTAGGGGCATAAAAAGGATTAAATTTTGAAATATTTACTTGATTGCTAAGAACTGACCTTTTTTAGGTCCTTATTTTATGATCTAATGAGATTACCAGTATCTAGTGTTCTAAAATAGAAAATGAAGATGTATGTATCTTTGCAATATGAGTAATCTTTTTCTACTTTTGAGTGGGAGTTCAACCTTTCTCCTTTTCTACAATAGGGAACAAGTTGTAAGACCCCGAAATTTTTTTTAAATAAAAAGGAATTTCCTTTATTTATTATTTTGAAATAGTAAGGGTTGATTTGATTAATGTGGATAGTTAAGGGTTAAATACGCAAATATTTCAAAATAAGCAAGTGGTTATAAAATATTCATTTTGTTCGGGGAATATTCGTTTGGTCGTGGAATATTCAGATCGTCGGGAATATTAAATGACGGCGCTTGTGACATGTGTGGGCCCCATAACGGAAAGCGATTGGATGAAGAAAACGAAAAATATAAGTTGGTTAAAAATAAACAACAGTTATTGTTCAATTAAGACCATTGGAATACCGGTGGTTAAAATACGATGAATGGCGTGCATGGTCAAGACAATTAAGACACCGCGGTATTGCATGCATTGTTGAATTATTGATCCTTACGTGAAGGCCTTTACTCAATAATTTTTATGAGAATTCTATCGCTCAATATTTTATTTTATTGATTCAATAATCATTGCGTTGATATTTTATATTATTGTTGTTCAATAATTGTCAACGCATATATCTCCATTATCGGATCAATAATTCATATTATTTAAATAATATTATTAGATAGCATTATTGGCAATGTCTAGAAAGTTACACAAGGAGAGGTTTGGTCACCTAATCAAGGCGCCAAGAAGGAGAAATCTTATCTAAAGCCCCCTTTCACAACTAGCGGCTTTGGTTATTATAATTGTGATTACGTAATATTATTTGTGAATAATTAATTATTGATTCATATGATAAAGAAATATTTATTTTATGTGGATATAAATGATGGATTTATTTATGTGGTTATAAATGAAGAAATTATTGTTGAGGTGTTTTATCAAGATTTTACAGTTGGAGGTATTAAAAATTAAATCGGGGTTTTGAGATATATTGAAGGGATTATAATTTTAATCCGACCGTTGGATTGTGGTAATTTTTGGGTATGTTATACATATATAAGTTGAGTATATGTCCACAAAATTTGAACCGTTAAAATGTACGAATGATTTGTTATGAATTTTAAGAGGTGTCCGATTCTAAATTAGGGTTATAATTGATTTTGGTGGAAAATTCTAGAATTGAGTGGGCCCCACTTGTGGTTGGTGAAGAAATGTGCTGAATTTTATTTCAAATGTGGTGGGTGGCAATAGTAGCGAGTAAAGCCATCGTAGTAGCAGGTCAAGTCCGCTTTTACGGCTAACATTTTCCTATAAATAGAGGGCTAAGTTAGAATTGAAAATCACACCGAAACAAAGTTTTTCTCTTTCTCTCTATATTATCGAGCGTATTTTGTGAGTATTTAGATACTTTGAGAGTTCTTTATTCAAAGATAAGTTTCATTCAAAGATCACTTGACCTTTCCTTAGAAATCGATTCTTTCGAGGTAAGGGATATTATTTTTTTCAGTAATGATATTATTTCTTCAATATCATTATCTTTGAAATGTTGATCCGATGTTTTTATCAAATTTGGAACTTTTTCATGTTGGGGTTACTTATTCATGAGTTACTATTCACGAAGTTCTTATTCATGAGTTACTATTCACGAGTTCTATTCACGAAAGTCTTATTCAGTGAAGGCGTGAAGATGTTTTGTGGAATTTCTATCTTTTGGTGTCGGATTTACTTATTCACGATACTGGATTATTCACGATATCTAAGACTTTATTCAATGATACTAAGACTATTCACGATATCAAGACTATTCACCAAAAAAAAAATAAAATTTCTTCTTTTGTCCAAAACATCTATTTTGGATACTACTTTTGATTGTATCCATGTTTTGATCATTCTTGAATTTTACACCACCTGTGATTATTTTTGGGGTATTGTTGGACATGGATAAAACAAAGTACTTAATCCTTAATCCTTAATCCTTGTCATTTTGTTTCTTTGGATTCGATTTCTTTAAAAAATATTTTCATCATCCTCGGTCTTAAATGATGATATTATTGAATATCTTTGGCCCGTAGTGCAAAGATGAATAATTCAAGAAGAATATCTTTGGCTTTGTAGTGTAAAAGATGAACAGTGTTAGAGATGAACACGATCGATCGATTAATATCTTTGGCTCAGTAGTACAAAGATGAGCAGTGTTTAAATGAACATGACTAATCGATGAATATCTTTGGCCTGTAGTGCAAAGATGAATATTTGATTCCGGATGTATATTGATTGTTGTTACAGGATAAAAGATAGACGATGAACTTTTAAATTCATACATGTAAGATAGTAATTTGCATTCTCTACTTAACTCTTCTAATGAATTATTATTTCATCATGAATATTGATTGAAAATTTGTTTCTCATTGTATTCTATTAAATTTTTCCCTGTTGAAGACTAACGATAATTTGTTGTGTATTATCTTAGTCATAATATTCTTTCTTGAGCTAGTTGAGCTCACCCTTTTCCTTTTTGTTTGTTCATTCTTCGTGGAGGCGAGAATATAAGCGAAATGCTGAAAGTGGAATTATGGAATGAAGGTTTTAGAAAGGATTGTTTAGTAGTCCTCACCATTTTTGTAAAATAATGTATCAATAAATGTGATGAGGATTTATGTGAGTATAAATATTATTCAGTAAGATAATATTTGTATTTAAACTCACAGCTTTCTTGTTGTAATAATAAAGTTGTAGTTGTTTCGTACCATGTATTGACAACTCAGAATGGGTGATGTATACCTATTTTGGGGGCGTCACACAAGTGGTTTGATTTACTTCATTAGTTGGCTTATCAGGAGGAGATTGGTGCCCAAGTCAAATAAATTTGAAATTTTTGTCGGTCTAAAAGTATTTTATTCTAAACATAACTAACAAAGTGTCCCAACATTTGAAATGTAATGTTAATATCTACAAACAAACGGTGTAAACACCAATAACAAACATACATAGGTGTCCCGGAACACGTGTTACTAAAGGAGACAAGTTTCGTCTAGTATTAACATGTTAGAATTGAAGGACTCGACTCTCGGGATTGAATTTAAGAAATGATCTTATAATATTTAATATAATATTAATTGTCTATATTATTTTTGTATTGAAAAAAAAATACTATTTATTGGACAAAAAATAGTAAAAAAACCAAAATTGTATTTAATACTTGAGAAAATATTAAAAAAATATTTAATTAGTTCTCAAACCACTTATATAAAAGACAAAAAAAACAATTCTCAAAAACAACTTATATTAAAGAAAATATTAGGTTTTAAGATTTGAGGACGCTGCCGTTGATGCTTTGTTTAGCAGTATCAGATGAACAATCAACGGAAACTTATATTCCTCATCATCAACAAATATTCCAGTTCTTCCCACCATTTCCTACAAGAATCACTTCATCACTTCTCAACTGCCCCTCCTCGTTTCGCAAAACTCACCTCCAAAACGTGTATTCAACTCTTCAAGAACTACAAATCCATGATAGAACTGAAACAAATCCAAACTCAGTTTTTCAGAATCTGTATTCACCAAAAAGACGACGTTTTCAAAAAGCTCATGGTCGTATGCGCAGACCCATATCAAGGAAATTACGCCCAGAAAATCTTTGATTACATCATCGAAACCCCGTCTTTGTTCATCTACAACGCGTGATGATCAAAGCTTATGTGAAGACCAATTGTTACAAAAAGTTCTAGAGTTGTTCAGATCGATTTCCGCCGGAAGCTTTTGGTCGAGTTCTTTTGATCTCGATTTCGTCCGAGACTTTGAGAGAGAAGAGAGACGCGATTCTAGAAAATTAGAAATGGAGTCCAGATCTCGAATAACCGTGACAGATTGCATAGAAAATCCGGAGCTCAGCTCCGCGGTTTTTTACCCACCAATTTTCTTTCCCAAATAGTTGGATTCATCCATCGGCGGCTCATAATAGAAGTTCGGATTTTAACAAATATCCGGAGACTGACCAGATCTTGATCTCTCTCTCTCTCTCTCTCTCGATAATGGGAAATATATATATATATATATATATATATATATATATATATATATATATATAAAAGATAGTGATCCATAATAAATATTTGTTTTGAACATTACTTGTGATGCCCCCAAAAAATAAGTATACATCACCCATCTTGAAGTCGCCAAATACATGGTACAAAATTCAAATACAACTTAATAATACGGTTGTCAGGTGTAAGCAATACGACAAAACATAAATCGAGAGTTTTAATAAGAATATTGTCATCTAGACAATATCCACACTCAAAGGAGTCTTCATTACATTTATTGTCACATTATTTAACAGAATAGTGAGGACTACTAATGTTATCATCTGGACCGTCACTCCGTTCCCCGACTCATCCTAGCTATATTCTCATTTCCTGAAGATAACAGTGAAAGAAAGGGTGAGCTCAACTAGCCCAGTAAGAAATATTATGACTAAGATAATGCAGAATAAATTATCATTAGTCATCAACAATGTTAAACTGATAAAATACAATAGACATCAAGTTTAACTGCAGCGGAACAAGCAATCCATTAGAAGAGTCAAGTAAAGAATAAAATCTACTATCTTCTATGATTTAAAAAGTTTTTCATCACTTTTATCGCTGGGACTCAACTTAATAAATAATCCACATCATCAATTCATCCCTGCATTACAGGCCAAAGATATTATTTAGTATCACGACCACGAATTATCCAAGCACTACGGGTCAAAGATAATTGTGTTTTCATCAACGGTTTTGATCATGCCATAAAACAATTCATCTTTGCTCCCTCGTCAAGAGAATCCATAGCCATAATCATACCAAAAATTGTCCATCAATGCACTACGCTAACGAGGACTTTTTTCACATCATTTGTAATATTACTACCATGATTATACCGAATAATCTCTCTCGGTCATATAATCATACCAAGTCCATCTATGCATTATAGGCCACAGATGACTTTCAACAAAATATAAACACGAGGATGATGACAATGATATAAGAATTCAATAAAACAAGTTCAAGAATTAAATTATCCAGAACTAATAACGTCCAAATTGTCAAACGATGACTTTTCAGAGAGTAAAATTCAAGAATGCTCGTAAGAATATTTTCATGAAAAGATATTGGATGAAGCGCAAATATCAATGATATTCCACTAATTTCATGGAGTATAAGTCAAAACTTTAACCAACCGAGTATAATAAGGAATGAAATAACAAAAAAATCACCACGCATGCGGTATTTCGCAGATGTATAAAAGTTATTCTAACAGAATAATAAATAACGGAACCGTCAAAGCGTAATACTGACCGGCTGGATATTCCAAATGTAATAATAAAGAATGGAATAACAACAGAAATCACCACGCATGCAGATTTCATGATGTATGAGTTATTCCAATGAATAATAAATAACGGAACCAGTCAAAGTAAATTGCACCGACGGGATGTTCCAATGTAATAATAAAAATGGAATAACAATGAAATCACCACGCATGCGGTACTTGCAGACAGAGGAAAAGTTATTCCAACAGGATAATAAATAACTAACCAGTCAGGCGTAAAACGTCATGTGATATGTGATATTCCAACAGTAATAATAAAGAATGAAATAATGTAAGAATTTCACCAAGTATAGGGTAGCCCAGATATAATGAGTTATTCCAACAGAATAATAAATAATGGAATAACAGAAAAATTTCACCAAATATAGGGTAGACCGCGTATATAGGTTATTCCAACAGAAGAATTTCACCAAGTATACCACGTATACAGGTTATTCCAAATAGAATAATAAAGAATGGAATAAGAGAAGTTCTCTTCATGAATACGAAAGAAATAATACCCACTACCTTATGAAGAAGAGTACTCCGATGGTAGGGCGGGGATATACTTGAAGAAACTTGCACTACGCTCAAAGCTTTCTTAAACGCTAAAGAAATACGCCAAGATTATAGAAGAAGAATTCTCTCTACGCTTCTCTCTTAGAGTTTCAGTAAATTCGTAAGAAATAATGAAGGAATGAGCTTCTATTTATAGAAGAATGGACTAAATAGTAACCAATCCATGAACGGTCCAAATTGGTTTAATAAAATATTCTAATAAAACAAAAATCTTTTAAATAAAATATAATATATTCTATTTATTGTCTAATAAAACAAATAACTTTATAAAAGTATTACGCTTTTATATAAAAGATTTTTACTACGCAAAATACTACGCAACACTACGCATAATAAAATATAATATATTTTAATTATTGTCTAATAAAATAAATAACTTTATAAAAGTATTATGTTTTATATAAAAAATTTTACTATGCAAAACACTATACATAATAAAATATTATATATTCTAATTATTGCTTAATAAAACGAATAACTTTATAAAAAGATTTCGCTTTTATATAAAAAGTTTTCCTTTTTTATTACACTAATAATACTAATAAAACAAAACTTATATATATAATATAACAATTGACAATAATTGAATCAAATAACGTGAGATACTATGCAGCAACTATTGTAGCAATAATTGAACAAAATTGAGTGTTTTGTCACGTAAACATCAATAATCAATACCGTAGTGTCTTCTACTACGAACCACGCCAGACATCTTTACTTACTTACTAAAGTAGTTCAACAAGATAAGCTGTAAGACTTCCGTAGTTATTTTCATAAAACTATTTTTGTCGTTTCTCAATCCGACAATAATTCCGTTATGGGGTCTACCAATGATTGTTGTGTCGTTGCATTTAATATTTTCTGTTAAAACGAATATTCTCCGACCCATCGAATATAATACAACAACTTGCATACTTCGTAAATTAAATCCATACCATAACATTATTTCAAATCCATACCATAATATTAATATTAAAAAAATCCACACCACAACTATAACATTATTTCAAATCAACAACGAATATTCCCCGACCCATCGAATATAATACAACAACTACCCACAACTATAACATTATTTCAAATCCATACCATAATATTAAAAAAATATATTTCAAAAAATTATATTTTTATTCGTAAAATTTGGGATTTTACATTACTAGATCAACTTAGACAAGAGCACGGTCGTTAGTCCTTGTGACGGCTAGAAAAACTCTTATCAACAACCACTGTTATGTCTAATTTGTCATCGAAAATTAGTAAGATTCTGCCCTAGTCGCTACTCTTACTGTCGACCAAGCTAAATGGCAAAGTTTCTCATCAATACGATCTCTTATAGCCTGGTCACTAATAGGAATAGTGGTAAGACGATAAACAAAACCCTATCCAACATTTGTAGAGTCCATCTGGTATCAATTGAGAGGAATAAGAAGAGAAGGCTGAGGTGCTAGACAAAATTAATTCTATATCAAAATTCAAATTTGAATAGATTATTCTACTACAATTAGTCCTATTGAATTTTTTTTTAACAAATTTATATTAATTTATAAATACAATTAAAATTACATGTATGAAATATCAAATTGATCCCATATCAAAGTTGATCTGTTTAGTGAAATAATGTCAGTAACAAATTACCCACATATAAAGAGATAGTAGATAAATAAATAACAACTGTCCTTTCAGATAAGCACAAATAAATCAACGTATAGTTTTAAATAATAAAATTTATTTATTATTATACTATCGTCATCTCAATATGACATTCACTTTAATTAATTTTGGTATTATGTTTCATAAAAAATAAAAATTTATACTTATATCGTTCTATTAAAAGAGTCGTTTTATTAAAAAAATAAAATATTTATACTTATCTGCATGTTTTGGAATCTGATTCGGAGTCCCATTTATACGAATTGATCTCGTACAGTACAAAACTGAATATTCCTGGCTTTTGAAATCACCAAAAATCATGTACTCAATAATAGTTAAGGAGGACCAAACATGAACATGCTAGCAATGTCACATTTGCCACTAAAGCTATAATAAATTAACAGTGACGATTGACGACCAAAAAGAAATCGGCCATGAAAAGAAATGTGAATCTCTACGTATATGATGAGGATAAAATTGGCAATTCATTTGTAAAGTTATTAAACAAGTTACATTTTTTTTTATATTAAGGAGTTTCTAATTGTATAATGCTTACTTTTATAAAAAAAAAAAAAAAAAACCCAAGTTGTTGGTCTGATGATCAAAGAGGTATGTTCCCTACCTTGATTTCTTGGATTCAAACCTTATGCTACGTTTAGATTGAATGAATGGAATGAACGGTGAAATGATTCATTCCATTCTAGTTGGAATAGGTTATTCCATATATTTTTCTTCTCAAACGAATTAAACATAATTTTTTTCATTCCAATAGCAACCAAATACAATTCTCACGTAAAATTAGGTTCAGCACGTCAGCACCCATAAAAAATCTTCTGAATGCACCATTCTAATGTAAGGGTGCGCCCTTAAAATGATTAATTTAGTCTTAATTTATGCGTAAATTGACCCAATAATACTTTTATAAATTGACCCAATAATACTCTTTATCATTCAACAAACAAAAATATAACTCATTTTTATAAAATGTACAAATGAATTCTTCATTTAGAAAAATATGCTACCAAGTAACATGCTATGGGCTCCATCCGTCACCTGGGTTAAACAGTGACCTATTTTTTTGGGCTACTCTCCATAGAGAAAAATAATAAATAAATAAACATCACATAAAGATATGTGTTTCATTCCACTGTGACTGTGATGAGGTAGGGAAGAAGAGTTTGCACTTTGCATTACGTTTTGTTTTTGTTTATTTCACTTACAAGAAGAATGAACGATTTAGCACGACTGACCTAAAGATTGGGTTGGGTTGGGTTGAACAGATTTAGAAATTATTTTTTTTAATAATAAATTTTATTTTTTAAAATTTCGCATCAAAAAATTTACATCCTAAAAGTTGAGTTCAGTTTGTGTGCTTGGAAATGTAGAGTTAATACGAAAAAGGAAAACAAAAATTATTGTAAAAATAAAAAATCATTTTAATGAAAATATTTATACTTATAAAAAATGTACTAATTTATTTTATTTTAAAAAAATTCTTACTATATTTTTTAAGTATTAGTAGTTTATAATATTAATACTTACAATGATTAAAATTAAATAAGTTAACATAAATTTTACAAATTAATTGTGAAAAATTAAATTCGATTTCGTTTTTTTGTACGAATGAGTAAATATTAAAGCTCAAATGAATTTTGGCTGTCCAACTAATTCCCCCAAGGGGACCCCCCAACCAACCCTCAACTGTCTGTCTGTATCTTAAACCCACACCGTCTCGGCCTTTTCTCACTCCAGTCTCCACTTTCCTGAACATGTCAATTCACCGGCCATTTCATTTCCACCACCACCAACTCACCACCGCCGCTCGTTCTCTCTCCTCCGCCGCGGATCCTTTCGTCGCCCACCCCTCACACCACCACCTCTCCGCCATAAAATCCAAAGACCAACTCCTTAAATCCTACACAATCACTCCCCCAATAAAACCCTGGCCCCAAAAACTCTACCCCAAACGCCTCGTCTCCATCATCACCAGCCAACAAAACCTCGATCTTTCCCTCCAAATCTTTGACTACGCCGGCAAATTCCACCCCAATTTCCAGCATAATTATGACACGTACCACGCCATCATCAACAAGCTCGCACGAGCTCGCGCATTCGAGCCGATGGAAACTCTTCTCGCCCAATTACAGAAATTGGACATTAAATGCGGCGAAAATCTATTCATTGTCGTAATTCGAAACTACGGAATCGCCAGTCGCCCCAAACAAGCCCTCCAAACCTTCTTACGGGTCAAAGAATTCGGCGTTGAAACCTCAGTAAGGCCATTTAATACTTTGTTAAACGCTTTGATTCAGAACAAACAGTATAATTTGGTGCATATATTGTTTAAACATTGTAAAAAGAAGTTCAACATAATACCTAATGTGTTTACTTGCAACATTTTATTCAAAGGTCTTTGTAAAAACAATGATATTGAAGGTGCCCTTAAGGTGTTAGATGAAATGCCAACAATGGGTATGGTCCCAAATGTGGTGAGTTATACTACCATATTGGGGGGTTATGTGTCTAGGGGTGATATGATTGGTGCAAAGAAGATATTTGATGAAATTCTTGACAGAGGGTGGATTCCGGATGCAACGACATATACAATTTTGATGGATGGCTTTTGTAAGCAAGGAAAGTTAATTGATGCAATTAAGGTTATGGATGACGTGGAGGAAAATGGGATCGAACCAAATGATGTCACTTATGGAGTGATGATTGAAGCGTTTTGTTCGCACAAGAAGTCGGGTGAAGCGGTTAATTTGCTTGGTGATATGCTTGAGAAGAAGTATATTCCGAGTTCGATGTTGTGTTGTAAGTTGATTGATCTTTTGTGCGAAGAAGGGAAGGTTGAGTATGCGTGTGATTTATGGAAGAAGCTTTTGAGGAAGAATGTTACCCCGGACAATGCGATATCGAGCACACTTATTTATTGACTTTGTAAGAAGGATAAAATTTCTGAGGCAAAGAAATTATTTGATAAGTTTGAGAGGAGTTCTGTTCCTAGTGTCTTGACATATAACACACTTATTGCAGGAATGTGTGAGAGGGGAGAGTTGTGTGAGGCAGGGAGGTTGTGGGATGACATGGTGGAGAAAGGATACAGTCCTAATGCTTTTACTTATAATATGTTAATTAAAGGATTTTGTAAAGTTGATAATGCCAGGGAAGGTATTAGAGTTCTGGAGGAGATGTTAGATAAAGGGTGTTTGCCTAATAAGGCCACATATTCTATCTTAGTGTAGGGGCTCTATGACTCGGGGCAGGAAGCAGAAGTCTCCAGGGTACTTTCAGTTGCCGTTTCAAGTGCACAAGGAATTGATACAGACACTTTGAGAGTTTTTATAGCCAAGTCATTTCCTGAACTTGATCATGGTGAAGCCACTATTAATCGACTATTGTCGGATAAGCACTTAGATGTCCATATCAAAGATTGAAATATATGACTGCCAGTTGTGCTATTGCAAAGGTTATATAATTTGAGAAGCAAGGAGCTGCCTTTTATCTCTGCATATATGCCTATTCTGTTTGTTTCTTAGAAGCTATATGGACTGACAAGGAACTGTGGCTTATTGGATTGCAAGAACCTCTTATTTGTTTTAGCCCTTCTTTGAAATTTGAGCAGCATATGTTGAGCAACTCCTCGATTTTTTTCAAATGCCAATTTAAAAGGTGAAGCACATTGTTGGGCCAACCAGAAGACATTTAGTTCACTGACGAGAAACATCAAGCAATCTCTCTTCTACTGCAACACTGCAATTTAAAATGGATGTCCTGCATTTCTCTCTAACAAAATACTGACAGTAACGCTTCTCCCAGATGGTATTTCAAATACAACAATTCCATGTTGTAACCTCTAATAATCTACTAGAAAACACTATTTGTTTTATCCTTTTGGGAAATGTTCCCAATGCTTTGGACTATTCTATGATTTCAATTGAATGATATTTATAGGAGTATAGATTTGTGCTTGCAAGTGAGAAGAGGTGAAAATTGAAGAAATTGAAAATCTTGTTCAATGTCAGTTCTACTTTTACCACATTATATACTCCTTTTTTGCTTTTGTAAACCAACGTTCTTCAACCACAGATAATTAAATCAGTTGTACTTCTTTTAAGTTACATCTTCATTGAAGCTTCATCCATTGATGTTTATACCTCAACAGATTTTTGATGCTATTTATCTTGTAGAACTAACTTTATCAAGGCTAAAGCCAAAATGGAATAAAAATATTAAATAGATCTGAACTAATTAACTTGCTCAAATTCACAACTGCTCCAAATAGCATCAGAATATTGTTCTTCTCAATCAATTCACCTCGCATTGGAGCACTTTGTCACACAAAATATGAGTTACAATAGAAAGTAGGACGATTTTGTGTGATACTAAAGATTGAAGTTTATGTTTATGCTCATATATTAAGAAATACAAACATATATATTAATGGATTCAGCAGTGAAATAAAGTTAAATTTTGAAGAACATCATCTATCCAATACTTCGTTTCATAGTTTAATAAATATATACACGGCAAAAGTTTCCATACAAACACTGAAAATAAAATATGATAGAGAAAATGTCAATACCCACATAGTAAAATAATAATACCATCACATACTATTTCTGGTGTAAAAGTTTCTACTCCGCAGACGGAAGAAAGCAAATAACAAGCGACAGGGCTTATTGTGCAGAGAAACTAATCCCTACCTCTACAAAAAGCACCTGAACATTGTTGTATCACTGTTGTTGAACAATGACTTTGAAAGAGAAGATATGCAACCCTACAAAGGTTAACTATTAAACTGACGAGAATCAACTTTTTTCTCCTCCTTATCATTCTTCAAAAGCAGCACCATAAACAATAGAAAAAGATTCGCAAGGGCAGCCCCGTTCTTAGTCTGCTCTGGACTGGCCAGCTCGTGAAGACAAGATTATGCCAACAATGAGACCATAGAGGGCTAGAGCTTCAGCAAAGATGAGTATAAGGATCATCCCAACAAAAAGCTTTGGCTGTTGTGCATTAGCTCTGCAAAAGAAAACCATTTTCATGGCATTAAAATCTCAATCATCTTTTATAATATGATATAAACTCTTGGGCATATTTGCCTCAACAACTAACCTACTCAAGTTATTACAGAATACCAATATAGTTAAGAGTAACTTGATGTTGAGAATATATACTTGATTAAAGCATGAAACCTATCCTTCACTCACTAAAATCTATATTACATTTTTCCCCCTTGTCAATAAATAATACACACACACGCATATATATATATATATATATATATATATACAGAACCGATCAGGTGAGGGCTCCCTTACTTTGTTAAAATGCGGACTTTTTTTTTTGTTTTTTTTTTTAAACAACTAAAAAAAAAAGTTTAATATTTTATGGAACTGAATTTTTTTCATAATACAGTGTTTTGGATGTAATTTGGATACGTGACTGTACATACATTTTTTGGTATACGTATCCAAATCACATCCAAAACACTGTATTATGAAAAAATTTCAATTCCATAAAATATTAAACTTTTTTTTTAAGTTGTTTTAAAAAAAAAGAAGCAAAAAAAACCAAAAAAAAAATATCCGCATTTTAACAAAGTAAGGGAGCCCTTACAGAAACCGGACCGTATATATATATATATATATATATATATATATATGGGGTTCCATCCACAGCAACCTGTTGCTGTTGAGCAACCCCTTTTTTAGCCTTGTGTTGATTTTTTTTTTTTTTTGTTCCGATTGCTACAACACAAAGCTAAAAAAGGGGTTACTCCACAGCAACCGGTTGATGTGGATGGAACCGCTATATATATATATATATATATTGTTGGTCTTTAATGAATCCAATATTGAACAGATCATTCATTGGTGAAAACTCCGATATTACTTGCTCTAGAATTTAATCTAGCTCCTCCAACTAATATTATCACTAAAATCAATTGCTAATAACAACATTTACCTACTAGCAAATAATCAACGCAGTATGGTCACGTCACAATGCACCTGTTTCTAATTAGCACTAACATGTACCAAATTGAATAGAACGCAAACTGACATCAGCGAACAATATATATTCATTTTAGATCAAATGAAAATAACAATACCTAACACCAGCATCACCAACAATTCCAATTGCCATTCCAGCAGAGAGACCAGCAAGACCACAAGCAAGGCCAGATGAAAGGTGTGCGTAACCATCAAAAAGGTAATAGGATTTGGCCTTGGGGTTAATTCCGGTACTTATAATAACAGCAATAATCAAACCATAAATACCCAACACACCAGCCATAACCACTGGCACAATAGACTTCATAACCAGCTCCGGCCTCATCACTCCCATCGAGGCCACTCCTACACCACTCTTCGCAGTGCCATAAGCAGCCCCCATACCTATTTTAAATCAATGATGTTCAGGATCTCAATTGAGTAAAATACATAGATGGAAAGAAAATCTACGAAAGAAGTACAATATCTACGTGTGTGTGTGTACCTAGATTTACTTGGACACTTTTTGAAAATAACTAGATGTGTCTATACGTATATATAAATGTATAAAGTCATAAATATGTATGTATCTGTTACTATTGTTTAAGCAATGGAGAGACTTCCTTTCCATGGATGCCCTATGGAGTAATTAACATCAGTACGCCATTCGCCTCTTTGACAATAAGGTTTATCTGACTACTTTGTAGTTACAAATAAAATAGTTAAATTCGACCTTAAACTTATCCCAAGTCTTCCGGCTCATCTTTTCCTTTTTAGCTTTCATATGTTCTACTCTTGTTTTTACTCCTCTTCCCAAGTGTAAAATACGAAACAAATAAATTTGAGGCTTTGAAACTTATCCCAAATGCTGAGTTTATTCCTTTATATAAAATATCTTTAAGCTCTCAGGTGCCCTCCAATTTGAAATCCAGCACAACTTTTTACACGAATCTCATTACATTCTTAAAATATGTCGAAAGTTTGTTGGGATGGAGTGAAATATGAACCGGTGTTCACTAAATCTAAATTCAATTGATAATTCTACTTGACAATGCTACCATCCCAGTATCAGATTTCTATTCATAATATATCTATAACAGTTACCATTCTTGTTTGTGTTTTGATTAGTAGAACTTAAAGGAGATAGATACAACTCACAAAACCAAAAAAACAAATAAAATAGAGGGTATAACTTATCGATATGTTAACTATTTCTGAAAACGAAGAAATAAAAGAGTTAATTAGATTCAAGTACCTGAACTGGGAAGCAAATAAATATTTAAATTGCAATTAAAAAACATATGATACTACATGTAATTATGTAATTGTGAAAGTATGAATAGAGATCTAGGATTAGGATTACAGGAGAAAACGAGGGCAGCAGCAGCGCCAAGGAAGCCAAAGAAGGGCGCAGTTTCATCGCCACTGAATGTTGAAGACATTTTTCCAGGAAATTAATGGGGATTAATTAGATCTGAGAAATTTTGCAGAGTTCTCGACTCAGATCTCTCTCCTCTGTTTCTCCCCCAGACTCGAATTTGCATAGAAGATTGCTGAATCGAATAATTAACTCTAGCCTCTAGTTAACTTCATACACGTGTTATATTCGGGTTTGCATTGCGAGGGGGAGGGGGAGGAGAGGAGTGGGGGGTGGGAATGGGGGATTATTTATTAAAAAACTATTTTATAATTAACTTTTATAAAAAATAAATGGGAGAAGGGTCAAAAATATCTCTGACTTTTATCGCGATGTCTACCGATCATCCTATACTTTTTTTGTCCAAAAATACACCTAACGTTATAATTTTTGGGTTAATTGTGCCTCTACCGTTGACAGACATATCAAATAGACAAACAAAATTAACACTTGAACATATTTTGCTTACGTGACTTCCACATGGACGGATTAAATACTAATATATAAAATACTAAAATACTAATAATAAAAACAACAACAACAACAACAATAATAATAATAATAATAATAATAATAATAACAACAACAACAACAACAATAATAATAATAATAATAATAATAAATAAAATAAAATAGTAATAATAATAAAAATAAAAATAAAATAAAATAAATAAATAAAATAAAATAGTATTTTAGTATTTAAAAAATATATAATACTAATATTTAGTAAAATAATTAAATAAAAATATTTATATATTTACATATTACATTGTAAATATGTAAAATACTAATTACATTGCTTACACTAAATTAAAAAAGGAGCAGCAGCCATGCGCCCAATTCGTTCCTCCGTCCACTCCGATCAAAAGGAGCAGCAGCAGTCATGGCCATCTTCAGATCCAGCCGATCTACTACCACATATACATTCAGATCCCATCTCTCAGCTCAATTCCTCATGGGAGACCAAAATTGCGGTTCTGAACCTCAGATACAAGTTGTGAGTCAGAGTAGCATAAGTTTAGATGAAACTGTACTGAACCATTTTTTCACTGTACTGAACCGGCGGAGGACTTGCTGCTGTTGCATTCCATCCGGTGCCAAGCGTTGTTCTTCTCCTCCTTTTCCTTGCTCCTCTCGCCGCTAATCTGGAGAACCCTTCCTTCTTCCACCTCTACCTTCACTTCCTCCTTCTTCAGCCCGGCAGGTCGGCCTTGAACATGTGGGCCTCCGGCGTCTCCTTCCAGTCAATTCGCGTGTTCGCAAACGCCGCGGCCTCTTTTGCAAATTCCGATCGAGGGACGGAGAGAGCACTGCCAGATGTTGGATTTTTTAATTAAATATAAATATTTATTTTGTTTATTAATTATTTATTTTGTTTTAAAGAAAAATAAAATAAATAATTAATAAAAATTGGATTTTTTAATTATTTGTGTTAATGATTTTTTCTACACGTCAGTAAATATTGTCACGTGTCAGTCACATTAACATTCGTTAGTCTAATTTAGCAAATTTGTTAGCAATGAAGAAATGATTAATCGACCCAAAAATTATAACGTTAAATGTCTTTTGGATGAAAAAAGTAGTATATGGTCTTTCGAGAGATATCGCGAAAAAAAGTCGGGACATTTTTGAACCTTATCCCAAAAAATAATATATATTTTGAATTTAATTAACGAAACACAACTGATTTTGAATATTTCGTCCACCCTAATAAACAATCAGAATCGTCCAAAGTTTGAAATAAATCTCACCGTTCATTATATTTTCTTTAACTTCAAAGTATAAAAAATTACTCTCTCCCACTCTTAGATCTTCTTCCTCCTCCCAAACTCGCCCTCTATCTCTTCAATTCTCTAGCGCCGACAATTTAATTAACAAAACACAACTCTCACCGTCCATTATATCTTCTTTAATTTTAAAGTATAAAAAATTACTCTCTCCCACTCTCAAAACTTCTTCCTCCTCCCAAGCTCGCCCTCTGCCTCTTCAATTATCTAGCGTCGACAATCTCTCCTCTCATTCCTACGTAGTGTACGATTATTATTCTATATAACATAACTAATGTAAGACCCCAACTTTTATAAATAAAGATGAATTTTTCTATAAATATTATTTTTGAATATTATGGAATAAATTTGATATAATGTTATAGTTGTGGGTAATATTTATAAATTTTGCAAAGTATGCAAGTTGTTATAAAATATTCGTTTGGTGGGAGAATATTCTTTTTAGGAATATTAAATAACTAATAATTTCAATCGTTGGTGGACCACAATAATGTAAATTATTATCGGATTGAGAAAACGACAAAATATTTTATAAAATAACGGCGGAGAATTATTACTGTTAAAACTGTTGTACCCTACAGGTGGTAAAGAATGCGATGTCTGGCGTGGTTAAGTAGTACACGCAGTATTGATTATTGATCTTTACGTTGAAGTCATCACCATTTATCTTTCAATTATTCTTCTGATAATTCTTGATCATATCTCTTATATTATTGATTGATTATTATCACAAGATAAATCGTATAATATGTTATAGTATTAAATCAATAATTGGGGAATGAGTTATAAATGATTAATAATTGTTGAAAGATTAAATATGTGTTATGATTTGTGGTAAGTTTGATTATTTTATGGAAACCTATATGCCATCATCTAAAAGTCTCTTACGTCGATAGTAATTACGGCTGTGAATAGTAGAATACCTTCGTCGATAGTATTTACCTTCGTCCAATAGTAATTACCCTTGTGAATAGTATTTACCTCTGTCGATAGTAATTACCTTCGTCGATAGTAATTACTGTGAATAGTATTTACCCTCGTCGAATAGTATTTACCTTCGTTAATAGTAATTACCTTTACCGACGTCGAGTAATTGCGTTTCACTTTACTGGTGATCGAACCACTCACGTAGTTTCAGCATTCTGACGCGTCAAACCACTTTTCTTTTCACATCATTTAGTCGTCACTGTAAACTTTTCGCTTATCTAAGGCGGTCTTGTTTTGTAAATCTTCTATAAATAGAGCGCAGAGGGCTTCATTATTTTCACTTAACGAATTAATTCATTTATAGAGAAAGTAGTTAAAGAATAAGAGAAAGAAGAAAGTATTTTGTTCTTCTGTTCGGCCGCAAAGATTCAATCTCCTACCAAAAGTAAGGGTGTTATTTCTTCTTATTCACGAAGATAACTATCATATTCCATCGCTTATTATTCTCATTGGAATAACTCGTATCGTGGTTCTACTATATCTTGGTGACATTTTTCTATTATTACATTGGAACATCCCATGCATGTGTTTTACATCGAACCGCGATTCCGTCTTTATTATTACATTTGGAACATCGCATGCGTGTGATTTACTGGGGACGCGGTTCCGCTCTTTATTATTCTGTTGGAACATCGCATCATGTGTTTTACACGGACTTGTTAAAATCTTTATCATTCTGTTGGAATATCTCTCATCGTGTGTTTTACACCGGATCCTGGTTCCATCTTTATTATTCTCGTTGGAACATCCCGTCGATTGTGAATTTCACCGACGCGGTTAGATTATTTATTATTCATTGGAATAACTGCGTCGCATGCGATCTATCGCGCATTTGGTGATTTCTTTTGTTATTCCATTCTTTATTATACCTGGGTTGGTTAAAACTTTGACTTCTATACTCCATAAAATTAGTGGAATATCCTCGATATTTCAAGCTTCATCCAGAGATCCTTTCGTGGAAATATTCTTCTCAAGATTCTTGAATTTTACTCTAAAAAAAAGATGTCGTCGACAGTTTGGATGTTATTGGTTCTAGATAAATTAATTCTTGAACTTGTTTTATTGAATTCTTATATCATTGTCATCATCCTCACGTATTTTTATGTTATGTTGAAAGTCATACGTGGCAGAAATGAGTCGTAGATGGACTTTGGTATGATTATATTGAGAGACTGCTGACCGATTGTGTAATCATTTATCGTAATGTTACAAATGATGTGGTAAAAATCCTCAGTGGCAGTAGTGCGTTGATGGGACGAGTTGTTGGCGTGATCGTAATTAATGAATCTACACAACTATTCTTGGCCGTAGTGCATGAATAATTGTGGTCGTGATTGTGACGCCCAAAAAATAGTATACACAACACCCATTCGAAGTCGCCAAATACATAAATGCGTAAACAACTACAACTTTATTATTACAACAAGAAAGCGTGAGTTTGAATACAAATATTATCTTCAGACAATATCTATACTCAAATAAATCCTCATCACATTATTGATTCATTATTTTATAAAAATGGTGAGGACTACTAAACAACTCTCTCTAGAATCTTCATTCCATACCCCCGACTAGTCTTTCATTACATTCTCGCCTCCCGAGAAGAAAAATGGAACAACAAGGAAAAGGGTGAGCTCAACTAGCCCAATAAAGAATATTATGACTAAGATAATATACAACAAATTATCGTTAGTCTTCAATGAGGAAAAAATCGATAGAATACAATGTAGGCAACAAGTTTCGAGATCAATATTCATAGTGAAATAATAATTCATGTAAGAAGTTACGTAGAGAATGAAATCTACTATAATCTATGAATTTAACGGTCCATCATCAATATTTTATCCCAGTAACATCAATCAATATACATCCGGAATCAAATATTCATCTTTGCACTACTGCGCCAAAGATATTCATCATTAGTCATATTCATTTAAACACTGCTCATCTGCAGACTTCTGAAGCCAAAGATATTAATCAATCGGTCATGTTCATCTCAACACTGCTCATCTTTTGACTTCTCTGCCAAAGATATTCTTGAAAATCATTCATCTGCACTACTGTGCCAAAGATATTCTTAAGAAATCATTCATCTTTGCACTACAGCCAAAAGATATTCCATAATATCATCATTTAAGACCGAGGATGATGAAAATATTTTTTAAAAAGCGAATCCAATTGAAACAAAATGACAAGGATTAAGGATTAAGGATTCGTACTTGGTTTTATCCACGCCCAAAAATACCTCTCAAAATAATCATAGTGGTGTAAAATTCAAGAACGATCAAAACATGGATACAATCAAAGCTAGTAGATCCGAATAGATGTTTTAGATTAAAAGAAGAAATTTTATTTTTCTATTGAATAGATCAGATATCGTGAATAAAGGTCAGTATCGTGAATAAGAATCTGACACCAAAAGATAGAAATTCCACAAAAAACATCTTCACGCTTCATTAATAGTACTCGTGAATAAGAATCGTGAATAAGAACTCAGCTGAATAATAACTCAGCTGAATAAGAACTCGTGAATAAGAACTTCATGAATAAGAACCCCGACATGAAAAAGTTTCAAATTTGATAAAAACTTCAGATCAACATTTCAAAGATAATGATATTGAAGAAATAATATCATTACAAAAAAAAAATAATATACCTTACCTCGAAAGATCAAGATTTCTAAATTGTAGAATCTAGGGTATAGTCTTTGAAGGAACTTCAGACTGTCTAGCAATACTCAAAGTATACTCAAAATACTCACAAGAATACGCTCAAAATATCGAGAGAAATAGAGAAAACTTTAGTTTCTGGTGTGATTTTCAATTCTAACCCAAGACCCTATTATATAGGAAAATCTTTAGAAACTAAACAAAGCGAAAATTTAATATAATATTAATATAATTATACAAATTTTCCTTAGCCCACATTTTGGTCAAAACACCAGCCACACATGTTAATGATGTCCAAAAAAAAATACAAAAACGTTTTTCTTAACAAAAATAATTTAAACTCCCAAAAATCAATTATTTTGAACTTTGGAACTTCAATAATTCATAATAAATAGCCCTTTCATCAGAAAATTGAATCTCACGAGTTTTATAGGAAATTCAATTCTCTACAACTTTGCAGAAGAAATTTTTTTCCAAATTCCAAACAAAATTGACCGAAATCCATAAGCAGACGATTTTTCTGTGCTATAATCAAATTTTCGATTAATAATTGTGTCCACCAACACACAAAACATGTGTTAAACATTTAATGCCACAAAAATACTCTTCCTCCTCATATACTCATATATCCCACATTCATTGTAAAAATATCACCGTTAATATATTATTAAAATAATATATTTAAATGAATTATTTTATCGAAAAAGATAAAATATTAATTTTCAACAATTGTCATTTTAAAAATTTTCTCCATCTATATCCACATAAAATCAATATTTTCCTCATCATATAAATCAATAATTAATTATTCACAAATAATATTACTGAATCACAATATTGACAACCGTGCAGGTTCGGGAAAGAGGGGGCTTTCAATAAGAATTTCTTCTTCTTGCTGCAATTAGATGACCAAACCTCTCCTTGATGCAGTAACTTTCTAGACATTGCCAATAATGTTATCTAATAATATTATTCGAGATAATATGAATTATTGCTTCGATAATGAAAGATAATCGTGTAATGACAATTATCAAACAACAAAGAATATAAAATATCAACGCAAAGAATTATTAACTCAATAAAATATTTGATAAGTAATTATCGTAACCATTATTGAGTAGTGCCTTCTTCACGTAAGAATCAATAATTGGTGCAATACACAGGTATCTGCTCAACAACGCCAGATAGTAGTGTTTTAACCAACGGGTATTCCAACAAAGATACCAAGAACAACTACGCCAGTTATTTAAAAACAACTTATATTTGTCGTTTTCTTCATCCAATCGCTTTCCGTTATGGGGCCCTACACATGGTTGCTACTGGTCGCATTTAATATTCCCGACAAAGCATTTAATATTCCACGACCAAACGAATATTCCCAAACAACAATGAATATTTTATAACCACTTGCTTATTTTGAAATATTTGCGTATTTAACCCTTTAACTATCCACATTAATCAAATCAACCCTTACTATTTCAAAATAAAGGAAATTCCTTTTTATTTAAAAAATTTGTGGTCTTACAAGATGATCTTAAAGAATATCCTCGTAGTAGTGCGGGGGTGATTCGATGATGTGGAATATTTATTAAAAGTCGAGTCTCAAATTTATAACATGATGATGAAAACCTTTTAAAACCTAAAAGATAGTAGACTTTATTTTTACTTGACTCTTTTAATGGATCAGATATTCAGCTATGATTAAACCTGGTTTATCATTGTATTTTATCGTTTAACATTGTTGAAGACTATTGATAATTTATTTCGCATTATCTTAGTCGTAATATTTCTTCTTGGGCTAGTTGAGCTCACCCTTTCTTTCACCGTTTTCTTGAAATGAGAATATAAATTTGAGACGAGTCGGAAAAGCGAAAGTGATGGTCTTGAAGATAGCATTAGTAGTCCCTCACTATTCGTGAAATAGTGTGATAATAATTGTAATGAGGACTCCTTTTGAGTTTGTATAATATCTAGTAGGCGATATTTGTATTTAAACTCACGATTTATGTCGTATTGTATACCTACGCAGTTATGTTAGTAAGTTGTATTTAAATTCTGTACCATGTAAGTGGCGACCCAAGATGGGTGATGTATACCTAATTTTGGGGGGCGTCACAACTAAACCTTTATATACACGTACATACATACATACTGAAAGTAATATGCACACAAGCCAATCATGTTTGATGATAAAGCATATATACTTTGTAACAATCTTATTCATTTATTAATAAAAAATATTAATTTATTAAAGGCTTTTAATTATCTACATGATGCTGTTTTATAATATGTGATAAACCCATAGTTTTAAGCAATGCTTTTAGAATAATGATGATGATCATTCTAATGAGATCTAAATTCTTTGAAAGCTTAAAACTAAAATAGTTCCCAATCGTTGGATTACTAAATTGGGGATTAGTGAATCCAGGATAGATTGGTACATATATTCTTCTTTCGTTGGATGAGGATGATTGATCTCATGATCATTTGTGTGGAGACACTAAAAGCAGTATGTAGGTGCTTATTAGAGAATAAGTTCATTTGAGCGTGGCTCGCTAAGGAATACCTAATGGAGTTTTACTTGTCATCGTCAATAGAAATTCTGTAGTGATAGTAAAGACAAGTGATCCTTGGACTTGAGATCATCATAAGTATCTTGTGTATGATGAGTTATACTTTGACTTATTCCTTAAGACCCTTAGGGTATATCAAAGGGTATGCTTGGGTAGAATAAGTTATACATGGAGATAATGTATGATCAATAAAGAATCTACCACTTCTATTAAAAAGAAGAAATGTCTATGTGATTCGATAAATGACAACTCGGTAGTCCTTGGCGAGTAGAATGAAATTAGAAAGGAGTTTCTAATTTGTATTATTTGGAGTTGTGCATTTAAGGATCGAAATACATATAATTAAATAAAATAAGACTTGACAAGTAATTTCATGCCTTATATTTAATTGGGACATTGTATGGTGGAATGATTGAATTGTCACAGTAACTATTTACTCAAAGGTTCTATTATGATTAATGTTGAAATCTATATTATCCGGAAAGTCATTGATCGCTAGGGAGGCTTATCCCTATTGTAGAATAAATATTATTTATTTAAATAAATTAATTGTTTAATTTATTTATTTAAATAAGATTAAAATTGTTCTAATTGATTTATTCACAATGGGTTTAATATGGAGAACCTAAAGGTCACACCATAAAAGGAAGAATAATTATTTAAGAAGTTAATGGCATAATCGTAATAATATGTTAAATATATTTAATTTAATCTATGGTGATAGAATAAATTAAATAGCTTAATATTTATTATTTAATATTTTAGAAATATTAAATATAAATTAATAAGAGAGTCTTATTAATATTATTACAATTATTATTATTATTTTAATTTCTAAAAGAGTTTAGAAATTAATTTAATATAAGTACTTCTCATTAATTCCTAATAGGATTAGGAGGAAAATTAGTTAAAGGAGTTTAATTAATTATCCCTAATAAGATTAGGGAGCCCATTTAATTAAAAGAGTTTAATTAAATAATACCTTATTTTAATAGGGTTACTTGATATCTTTATAAGAGGAGTCTTATATCGGATATCAATAATAATGTATATAATTCCAATTTGTTGGAGAAAGACGTTTCTTTTCTATGTAGATATAAAACTAGGGTTTGAGTCGAATACCCATCTTCTTGAATTCTTATTCTTCCTTGGTGGATCACCTCTAGAGGCCAAACACTTGGGAGGCTAACGTTGATCAAAGGAAGGAACCAAACCCGGTGGATTCAAGTTGAACGCGAAAAGGATTGGAGGTGAACTTGTACCTGAGGAAGCTCGGATCTTCAAGGGTATGTTTCTTATTCATCTTTTTCGTTTAATTAATAATTGTGCATAAAGGGTGATCCGGGTATATGGTTTGTAAAATTTTTTAAACTCTAATTTATCTCGCTTCCGCTTAATTTTTGCAATTTGATTGCGTTCATGAATATTACAAACCTAACACATACCTAACCTAATACTCGTGGAAGCTATAAATTACTTAGGGGGTGTTTGTTTAGAGCTGAATGGAGTTGAATCTGAATGGCTGAATCGGTCAGTGCATTTGTTTTGGTCTGAATGGTTGAATCGGTAAAATGGAGGAGCTGAATGGCTAAATCAGATTTTTTTTTAGCTGAATGGCTGAATGGGCAGCTGGATGAAGTAAAAAAAAATTAAATTTTTTTAAAAAAATATTAACTATTATATTAAATAAATTTTCAACAATTTTGAATTTTTTCAGAAGGTTAAAATAATAAAGTTTTGTCATTCAGACGTTTCAGACATGTCAATTATCAAACAACTTTTTTCATTTAGATTCAGATTCAGCTCATTCAGATTCAGATTCATTCAATTTTTATCAAACACCCCCTTAATACTTTTCAAAATTAGAGAATATTTAATTTACTTAAAATAATATTCCTTTCGTTCCCAAAATTCCAAAAGAATAATTAAATATAAATTTTTTATCCTCAATCTTTTGAGATAAAATGTGAGACCCCGAATTTTATGAAATAAAAGTATTCAATTTTTTTATTTTAGTAAATGGTTAAATTGATAAAGTTTAAAGTTAAGGGTGATATGTGAAAATTTTATAAAGTAAGCAAGTTGTTTTAAAATATTCGTTTGGTCGAGGAATATTCTTTTTATCGTAGAATATTCGTACGAAGGCATAATCATTGGTGGACCCAACAACGGAAGTACGGTCGTCGTAGTTAGAAAACGACAAAAACATTTTATGAAAATAACGGCGGAAGTATTATCGTTAAAACTGTTGAACTACCCGGTAGTAAAAGAAAAGAATGTCTGGCGTGGTTACATAGTAAGACACGGTATTGGTTATTGATGCTTACGTGATAAGTCACTCTCGTTATACTCAATTATTGCTACAGTAATTGCTGCATCATATCTCTCATATTATTGATTCAATTATTGTCACAGTATCGTGTGCATAATATATTATTTTATTAAATCAATAATTGAGACGACAACGACAAAGTTATTCATATTATTAAATTACAATATTTATAATATCTAGAAGTTCTGTCAAGGAGAGGTTTGGTCACCTAATTGTCCGCCAATAGGGAAAAATCCTTATCGAAAAGTCCCATCTTTCCTGGGAACAACCTGGTTGTTAAATATTGTGAGTTATGATATTAATGATGGATAAGTTCGTGTTGATTAAAGATGAATTGATAGTTTCATTGTGTTGAAATTATTTGTGTTAAACATTTATTTCGATAGTAATTGATGTCTGGAGGTTATATTGTTCAATCGGGTATTCGGGGCACTTTTTGTGTTGGAGTTACTATTCATGAGTTACTATTCACGAGTTACTATTCATGAGTTACTATTCACGAGTTACTATTCACGAGTTACTATTCACTTGATTACTATTCACTCTAGTATTGTGTATTCGGTATTTTTGGTACAATATTATTACATGAGGAGATGTCTTTAATTTTTTGAATAGTTGGTTGAAGTTATAATAGTGAATCAATATGGATCATTGGTGAAAAGTTATAATAGTGAATCAATATGAATTTCTTTGGTGGAAAAGTTATAATAGTGAATCAATATGGATCATTTGATTTAAAAGTTTTAAATAGTGAATCAAGTATGGATATTTGGTTTAAAAGTTTTAATAGTGAATCAAGTATGGATAGTTGCTTTTAAGTTTTAATATGGACCGTCTGGTTTTAAAAGTAAATCGATCTGAACCAGTTCATGAATTAGTTATTATTCATTTCATTATTCTATAAATAGAAGCTCATTCCTTCATTATTTCTTACGAATTCACTGAAACTCTAGAGAGAGAAATTATAGAGAGAAAGAAGAAGAGTATTCTGCTACTTCATTACATCTATATCCAGTTTCTTTTACGGTAAGGGGTGTTATTCTTTCTTATTCATGAAGAGAACTTCTGTTATTCCATTCTTTATTATTCTGTTGGAATAACCTGTATACGTGGCATACCCTGTACATAACCTGTATAAGTGGCATACCCTATACTTGGTGAAATCCTTATGTTGTTCCATTCTTTATTATTCTGTTGAAATAACCTGTATACGTGGCATACCCTGTACATAACCTGTATAAGTGGCATTCCCTATACTTGGTGAAATCCTTATGTTGTTCCATTCTTTATTATTCTGTTGGAATAACCTGTATACGTGGCATACCCTATACTTGGTGAAATCCTTATGTTGTTCCATTCTTTATTATTATGTTGGAATAACCTGTATACATGGCATATCTTATACTTGGTAAAATCCTTATGTTATTCCATTCTTTATTATTCTGTTGGAATAACCTGTATACGCGGCATGCCCTATACATAACCTGTATAAGTGGCATACCCTATACTTGGTGAAATCCCTATGTTGTTCCATTCTGTATTATTATGTTGGAATAACATGTTTATGTGAAGTACCGCATACGTGGTGAAATTCTTCTATTATTCCATTCTATATTATTATGTTGGAATAACCTGTTTATGCGAAGTACCGCATACATGGTGAGATTCTGCTATTATTTCATTCTTTATTATTTCGTGGAATATCTCGCTCGGCAAGTAATTTCGCTTTGACACAGTTACATTTATTATTTTGTTGGAATAACCTGTATACGCGGATTACCCTATACCTGGTGATGTCTATTGTTATTCCATTCTTTATTATTCTGTTAAGAATAACCTGTCGGTGCGATCTATCGCATGCATGGTGATTTCTTCTGTTATTCCATTCTTTATTATTCATTGGAATAACTCATGCGTGTGGAGTACACACGTACGGTGAATGATCCTTTGTATTCATTCCTTATTAAATTATAGAAATGATCAGATATCGTAGATTCTGCGCATGGCGATTGAAAATTCATTTCATAGTTTCATATATTCTCTTATACTAAGTTGATTAAAGCTTTAACTTCTATACTCCATGAAATTAGTGGAATATCCTCGATATTTTAGCGCTTCATCCAAATATCTTTTCATGGAAATATTCTTTTGAGCATTCTTGAATTTTACTCTACAAAAAGTATCATGTTGATAATTTGGACGTTATTGGTTCCTGGTTAAATTAATTCGTGAACTTATTTTATTGAATTATTATGTCATTGTCATCATCCTCATGCATATATTGTGATTTAAGGTCATCTTTGACTTACGTGCATAGATGGACTTAGTATGATTATAATATGAGGATCATTCGGTATAATCATGACCGTAATGTTATAAATGATATGGTAAAAGTCTTGATGGTTTCAGAACGCATTGATGGACAGTTTTTGGTATGATTATGACCAGAGATTGTTCGGTATAGTCATGACCATTGATGATTTAATGAATATCCTTGACCATAGTACATGGATGATTAGGTGATGTGTTTTAATTATGAAGCTGAGTCTCAGCGATAAAAATTGATGAAAATATTTTAAAATCATAGAAGATAGTAGATTTTATTCCCTACTTCACTCTTCTAATGGATTGCTTATTCCGCTGCAGTTAAACTTGATGTCTATTATATTTTATCAATTTAACATTGTTGAAGACTATTGATAATTTATTCGCATTATCTTTAGTCGTAATATTTCTTCTTTGGGCTAGTTGAAAGCTCACCCTTTCTTTCATTCGCTCTATTAGGAAAATGAGAATATAAATTTTGGGACGAGTGGGAGCGGATTGACCGGTCCAGGAGGATAGCATTAGTAGTCCTCATTATTACATTAAATAGTGTGACAATAAATGTAATGAGGACTTATCGACAAAGTGAATATTGTCAAGAAGACAATATTATTGTTTAAACTCTCTGTTTATGTTTTGTCGTATTTTACACGACAGTTGTATAATTAAGTTGTATTTGAATTTATGTACCATGTATCTGGCGACTCAAAATGGGTGATGAATACCTAATTTTGGGGGCGTCACATAAAATACATAAAATAAATGGTAAATATATCACTAAGTTACATTAATATAAAAAAATGAAATTACTCATCAATTTATATATTCATGTACACACTCTACTATCGTATAGTTAAATCACTCTACGATCGTATAGTACAGTAAAGTAGTCTACTCTTCTATATCAGGATTCAGTTTACGTTTCTACAGTAGTAGAGTGACTATTCTACTATCAGTCAGTGACTATTTTACAATCGTAAGAGTACTTAATTCTACGATCGTAGACGGTGTATATTTAAAATTTACACAGTTGTGTATCTCTATTTTTTTCTTCTTATAAAGTCACTAAAAATAAATTTTAATTTTTTTTACTCTAATTCTTTTATTTTTACTTTTTTTAATATGTGTATAAATTATATTTTGCTCATCCTTTTGAGAACGGATGGAGTAACATATTAAAATTTACATGACATTTTATAATCTAAAATTAAAAATGTATCTGATTTCCTCGTAACAAAAGGAGTTGAGCATTGTCCGGTGCTAAACAGTAGAAGTCATTACTAATACAAGCAAAAAAAAAAAAAAAAAAAAAATTCAAAGTATTATTAACTTTTCTATATATATATGGGTGATAAATCAGACAGAAAACACCCCCCTTCATATAGAAACTTGTGCCCAGTTCAGTACAAGGGATAGTTTGGGTTCAACAACATGAGTTTCATCCATTTAACATAACCACATGATATTAGTAACAAGTATTATTCCCCTAAAAATTAGTAAACAAGTGGTATAATGGCTGAACGGTTGCTAGGATAATTGTCGAATTTATGGAGATACCACCTGTGTGTGTCTGCAGCTGCAAGTGTAAGATTTGCAACCTGCAATAGAAATGAAATATTAAAAACCCACAATATAATAAAATAAACTTCTTTGATATTTCTCAAATTGAATGAAAAAATACCACGAATGCAAAAAGTTACCAGATTGTGATATCTGCGCATCCACTAGCAACCAGAAGACCACCATATATAACCTTTATAAGAGCAAAAGAGCACAACATATAAAACTCCGTGAAGAAATTAGATTAACTCATAATGACAGGTCTCTATAGGTTTGGTACTGAACAAACATCATGTATTAGTGCAAATACTAAGAACCAGAAGTAGCATATGAGAGAGAGAGAGAGAGAGAGAGAGAGAGAGAGAGAGATTACAATCTCAGCCAAGTAGTGTGCTGATGAAACATAATCAAACCAATCACCTTCAGGAACTACATAAGCTTCAGCTTGATCTGTGTTCTCTCGCAACGCGCCCTAACTCGACTAAAAGAAATCATTTGAAATTATAAAAGGTTAATGCAGAGGTACTCAAAAGGGTTCCTGAATCTACAGCAAAAACTGCCAACTATGACACCATAAATTGGGAATAGCTGCAACATACCATACAAAAACAACCATAACAACTTCAGTAAATTCAGCTTTCTTTGTACAATTTTTTATTTAATGGTGCCTTGCTGTACTAAATATCAAAGAACTACAATATAATCTAAAATGCCAATATGAAAGCTTGCTATACTAAAAATAAAGCAGCAGTAATATACTCCCCTTGGTTCCAAAATATAAGAGAAATTTTGGCATTTTGAAGCCAATTTGAGACATTTTCAAATTCAAAATTGATGTGATTCAATTAAATTTTGAAAACAATAAATCTGATTCCTGGCACATGATTAATTTGTATGAGTTTAGTTTTCTATTCTAGAAATTAATTGATATGAATTGACATACATATTCATTAATAGTTTAGATAGTATAATATTGATAATTGTATTGACTAAAATTAACTAAATTCATATCAATTTCGAATTTGACTCAAACTGACTTCGAAAGGTCAAAATGACTCGTATATTTGAAACATTGGGATATTTGAACTTCAGATAAAGAAAATTAATACATATGAAAAAAGACGTACAAAAATCAAATTGCTGGAGTGGCTAGACACAAAACTTACAAGGATTGCATGACAACAGCGCTGGTGAATCCAACCCCAAAAGAATATAGCTGTGCCAATCCATGTGTACCATCTGTGTCTCATGAGAGGATATATAAATCCCCAGGCATCAAATTCAGCAACTGCCATCTGATTCTTTCCCTTAACAATAAACTCCTCCATCCAATTTGTTGCAAATTTGAACACCTCAGGTGCAAAATTACAGCAAAGTGACAGTGGAGCTGCTGTGTAGAAGCTGATATCATACAGGGCCAAAATTCAGCAAAAAAACATGTAAGTAATGCAAATATTATTACAGTCAGTGAAGGAACAAAAAAAGGCAGGACTTTCAGGCAGTAATCAATCAAGCAATTCTAATTGCAAAGCACAGCCCTCGGTTGGATTACATACATACATGTAAGCAACAACTTATAAATTATAAACATTCCAGAGGAGTTTTTAAATGTTTGAAGGAAATCTGATATATCAACTTACGATAAAATTAAGAACCTAGGTTCCAAATATAAAATTGACCAGAATGCATCCAAATTACATTCAGCCTTCAACTCCCAAAAGAAAAGATAAAAATAAACACATGAGAGCTTAAAAAACAATTTCAAATGGTCCTGTATCATATTTCATGCCTATGTGTAACAGCTAATAATTCCTGCCGTAGACTTGACCAGCAACTTGTATCGGATCAATAACAAACACATAATCAACATTGTGTGTGTAATGGAATAACAATTAACAGCATTCTACACAATACAAGCAACCAATACATGACCAACAGTAACATATTCTTCTTGGTATGCAGCAACTCTTGTTGAAAACCTAAATATTAGAAGGATAACAAGTATGCAAGACTCAAGAGGAATGAACTAGAAGTTATACAATAATCAAAGAACTTACTATAGGCCAGTGAGATAGGCAAAAATGTGCATCCGAGCTGACGGACTATACTTAAAAACGTATATTGTCTCGAAAAGGCGTCTCAGGACTTGAGCTTCCATTAACAGTAGAAGAAATACAGATTGCCAAACCATATACCACTGTTCTGTTCTTGAAGAATGAAATTTATACAAGGAGAATATGTTTGATCCTCCAGTCAAATAGTTGGCAATAGAAGAATAAAGCAAAGGTTCCGAGATTGATGGTGTCATTCTATATGCATAAAACCAAGTTCCAACAATCAGAAGTGTTCTCCACAGAACACCAACCACATAAAAGTGAAAGAAGAATCTCTGTGGAACAGTGAATTTCTACAATGAACCAAAACATTGTATTAAATGATTTAGATGAAGAAATTGAATAAAAGAAAATAAGATATATCAAAGAGGATGAAGACATTGAATACTGCTTCTTCTTTTTTCACCAGAAGGATGCACAGAGCAAGGAATAAAGACTATAAAGTTCTCTCTCTACTTATCAACAACAAAAAAGAATTTTTCTTACCACTCTAGCGGGCGAGAAAATTGAAACATATGATGATACCAAGGATGCAATAATCGAGTTCTATGAGTCCTTATTTGGTACTGGCAATGATTATCTTTATCCATGATATTGACAATGACAGTAAAAGGTTAGCTGGTAAAAGGTTAGCTGCTCTTCTTTCTATTATTAAAAATGAAATTTTCCATTGGCCAAAATGCCCGTTATGATTAACGATATCATGGATTATATTAGTCCCATACATGTGAAGTGTCAAGCAAACAACCCATAGGATGCCAGTTATCAAGCCATAAATGAGTATCAGCTCCATCTCCAATTTCTACTTTGAAGAACTGTTTACTTCCCCTCTAATCTTCAAAATCTTATAATGCCTTTTAATATTAGACAAAAAAATATTGATATTCTTCATGTCAAAGTCATCAACCTTTTAATACCTATCAAGGTTAGTCTACCCTACAATTAATTCCAAAATATTGATATTCTTCATGTCAAAATCAAATTTGGAACAACATTCTGATGAGGACATGGCATGCGTGGACTCAAACAAGACTAAAGGAACGTGGGATCAAGCAAGGCTAGAACTAAGATGTTCAAACAAGGTCTCAATGGATTGATCCAAAATGTTTGGACTGAAGATAACGCAAGGAAACCCAAAGAGAAGGATGAGACACAAATTTGGGTTAATTTGATACAAGCCCAGTTCTGATCATTCTAAGCCCACAAATTACAGCAAGGACTAAACTTACTATATCATGTGAATATAACTTATTAAGTGGAACATATGAAGTGGGCCTTATAAATTCGTGCATGGAAAGGAAACCATACAATTTAATAAGCATGGAAGCAGCCTTCTCACGCCATAGCTGTCCAAATTGATTTCGGATACTCGGATTCAACATATTTACGGATTTTATAATTTCAATTGGGCAAAGATTATTAGATTTTAAATTCTATTATAATTAAGATTTATTATTAGTTTAGATTTACTTTCTAAATAAGGTTTCTATTGTTTTATAGAAATAGGAATTTCTTTTCTAAATTGATTTCTACTTCCTTGTAGAAATTAGGGTTATGGTTTGTAATTCCTATTAGGATTAGAATAATTTGTTCCTATTGTTATTATTCATTATTCAATATATTTGTGAGGTTATTCTCTACTTTTGGTTCTTTGAAGAATTCTTAAGTAATTCTTAGTTATTTTTTTGAGATTTAATTTGACTTATCATACAACAATTCATAGTTGTGTGTGGCCCGCATCAATCGTCGGAGATTACCGCTTCAATATATAAGCGAGGGGTCAACGCAGATTTCCGAGTGCGAACAATTATACCAAGATTACCGTTTATATATAGACGAGGGGTTAAGGTGTTGCAAGCAATTCACTCAACAATGTGCTAGAAATGATCTGGGCGACGACCAACTCGCGCAAGCCTGTGTAGAGTCTATTACATTGACTAAAATATAAAGTAAAGGAACTCATTTTCCATATAGGGACTAACAATTCTGGGTCAATAAGAGTCAAAATCACTTTAAATTTCAAACCCTCGATTTCATTTCACTGAACCACAAATCCTCAAATCAAAAATCTAAAACATAAGCAGCTTAAAGTACAGGCTATAGTTACTTACATGCGAGGATGATTGCATTATTTTGCCTCTCTTAGCGAACCCAGCTACAATTTGGTGAAATGAATAAAGCCGAGAGGAAGGTATGGAAGCGACGACAATAGGTAAAATTCCGGCAATCCATGCCGCTCTCAAACACCCAACAATCCCCAACTCCAGCGGGAACATTATCAATCAGAATGAGGCACGAGTACAACAATTAATTAAACCCCGACTTAGATAAATTCAATTCGTTCACAAGGAAAATGAAGCCTAACCGATTCTAGAAGGAGAAGCGAATACCCCATAAACTATGCTTTGCTCATTTTATAGTTACTTGATACCAGACGTGAGGGGAAAGGAGCTCACATTCGGGAGAGTGTGCAACTGTGTGTCATGAGTTTTAAACGGGCTAATCTCTAATTTGTACCCTAAACTTTAATCTTTTTTCCCAAATTTTTTTATACCAACTTACAACTTTGATTACTTTCAAAATGGGAAAATACATTTTTGATGACTGTGATTTTGGGGCCATTTCTGAGTTAGCACCCAAAGTGAAAAACTTTACAAAATGGTTATTGTCTTTCGAAAATTGTTGCAATCAGATTAAACAATAGGGTTTCATCCATGTTTTAGCTTTTAAAATTTGACAAGTCGGATGCAAAGGATGACATGGCGATGATGGGCAACAAAGCTTAATTGATGTGTATTTCCATTTATAAAAGATGATCGCAAAATTCAAGAAGAGATCCAAGCTCGATATTTGGGGAAAAAATTTTAGGGTTCTTCTCATTCTTTCTTCTTCTCTCGCTCACCAAAACCCAAGAGATCGAACAACAAAAACAAAGAGTTCGATATTTGGGGAAAAAATTAGGTTCTTCTCTCATTCTTCCTTCTTCTCTCATTCTTCCTTCTTCTTCTTCTTCGGGTTTTCGGTGTTTAATTGAAAGGATGAGCTCGTCTTTGAGTGGAATTATAAATGAAATCGGGGGAAGAAGATTGTAGTTCATGCAACAAAATGAATGGATTACACCGGACTTCCCAAAGTCTGGTGTCAACGTGGAAGCAATGGTGCAAATGTGGGAGGCAAAAGAAAGATGGAACAAAATATCGAGGAAGGCGATTCGTTGGGTGTATTAATTATCGGGTAAGATTTTGGAAAGATGTTTTTTTATTTTTTTCATATGATTACGAATGAAAATGGTACGGTGTGTTCTTGTGTAATAGACAGGAGAGCTTATCGCGGTTTCTTTAAATGGTACGATCCACCATTTCTGAACGAGCCAAAGATGTTATGAAGATTTGACATTAAAGTTGAAGATGAAGCAAAGAGATGTTGGTTAAATTGAAGAATGAAAATAGTAGGAGAAGACCGAGGATTGGAAAGAGTTGGCGAGAACTTGATTCAGTGAAGCCGTTGGAGAAGGAGGTTAAAAGCTAAAGAAGATTATTGTCAAAGCTCAACAAAAGGAAAAATGTTTATGGTTTCTTTTAATTTGCTCATGGATGTTAGTTGGCTGGTGTTGTTGGGGTTAGAATTTGAATGAATGATGTTTTGTTTTAATGTATTAGTTAGGTTGAAGGTTTATTTCTGGTGGTGTTTCAATGGATTTTGATGTTTGGTGTTGTTTGGTGTTTTAATGAATGCAGGATGTTGTTGTTTCAATGAATGAATAATGTTGCTGTTTTAATGAATGAATGATGTTCTGTTTTAATTAATGAATGATTTACGTGCTCTGTTTCTTGTCTTTCTAGTTTGTTCTTTGTTTCAATGCTCTGCTTTTTGCAAATTAAGGAGGCTTTAACAGAGGCTGGTGGCAAGTATGCTAGGATTGTTTCAGTAGTTTGTTGTTGTTTCAATGCTCTGTTTTTTGCAAATTAAGGAGGCTTTAACAGAGTCGCGGCAAGTATGCTAGGATTGTTTGAGAGTTTGATAGCTAGTGTAAAATGACCCAATGCATCATTCATTCACAATTTTGCATTTGATGGACCAAGTTTCGAACTTCTTTTATTCCCCTTTATACGTCCTTGATTGATTTTGATTGGTATTTCTCATATTTTTATTTCGCGCCTTGTATAGAAAGAGTAAATGACTTGGAGTCTTGGATAAATGAGCTTACTTATTTTGGTATCTTTGAGTTAAAAGTTTTGTAGTGGAGAGTTAAAGACTTATTAAAACTTCTTTAAATTTCAAAGAAAGAAGAAGGTGATGGGCTTAATTGAAAGTATAAGCTGGAATTCAAAGAAGATAAAGAAAGCTTATAAGCTAATCATACAATCTAGTGATTAAAGAAACCAAGTTTTAAAGGTAAGTTCAATATTTTAGTTGTTTTATTAGAAATTTGATAATAAAGTGCTATAATTGCGTGTTTACGTGTTTGGGATTGAGAATTAATAAAAGAAGATTAGTTGTTGTAATGCAGAGTAATAAGGAAGGAGAAATTTGGATTTGAACGAGCATAAACTCTTATGAACTTTGTCCCTAAAATTAACGTATACATGAAAATAACTTTCAATGAAAATAACTACCATTAACAATATCCAAGATAAAAAAAGGTCTATTACTGACTCCCATTAATAATATCCAATGAAAATAACAAAGGTCTTCCTCGACTACCATTAACAATATCCAAGATAAAAAAGGTCTATTACGGCTCCCATTAACAATATCCAATGAAAATAACAAAGGTCTTCCTCGACTACCATTAACAATATCAATTGGCATCCGCATTTGACATAACCAAGCACAAGCATAACCAAACACACTGTCCAAACTTGATGTTGCCCAAAAATCTTAAATATTAAACAAAGTTCTTAAATATTAAACAAAGTTCTTAATAATTAAACATTGATATCTCATGTTCCTACGGCTTCCAACTTAATCTCTCGTGTTCTCCAACCGACTTGACGATTAACTGCTTCCATTGTGCTTGAAGTTGGTGGATTGTTGCTTTATGTAAGTTTGGTTCTATACATTCTCAGTAGCAGGAGGTGTGTTATTTACGCTGATCCATCTTGATATATGACTACCGCTTTGAGTTGGCATCAGCATTTTGACATAACCAAGCACAAGTATGGTTACATATGAAAATGACAAATAAAAGTAAATGAAATACTTGCAATTTAAAAAGCTTTAACTCACAAAAACTAAGCCGAGTTGTGTCCATTCATATTATCTATAACAAGCTCCTCGGGACTAACATAAACACCATATCCTCATTGGTACTTTTAGCGGGTCTTTATCCTCTTAACTCGCAACTTTGGTTGAGAAGTAAAGAAAGAGAAGTGTCAATTAGAGTTTAGTGAATTGATTGAGAAGTGTCAAGATAATCAAATTGATTGATATAACAATACCTTGTTTGAATTGTGACCGCACTATGTCATTATTATAATTATTTTTTGGAAAAAGCGATGCGTAAGGCAACTTTCCTCTCGAATCGCCGCCACTTTCTTGCGACAAAGAGAAACAATAATATTTAACTCAGGTAAACAAAACTGTGGAAGTAAAAATAATGTAACATGCTATAATACTTACATTGCTTGACTGAAGTTCATCTGTTTGGCCACTGATGGCAGGACAGTTACCCTTATTGTGCCCTGTCTGTCTACATTTTGAGCAATGCATTTTCCTTCCCTTCCTTGTTATCCTTGTAGGATTTTTTGGATTCTCCCATCCTTCTTTCCTTCTCATGTTCTTAGGTCTTCCCTTGACTTTATTGCATATTGGAGGAGGTAACATCTTCTGAAAACTTGTTTCACCCCAAAAACTGCTTATAACCTCTAACATGTGTGTGTAGGCTTTTAGGTATGTTTCCTTCTTGTACTAAATGAAGAAGATAAGTTTCGTGTTCTTCCTCCCCGAAATATATTCTTTAAATTGCATGAACACATGGAATCCTGTCAAATCCCCACTTTCGCAAAGTCATGTCTTACGTCAATGTTAACAACATACGTGTCTCTCTCATCTTAACTCCAAACCGATTCCCCCCACCCTGTGTAGTGAAACAATTCCCAGACTCATCAATAGCTTTATCGCTTTTTTTCCGATCTAGGACATATACTATCACCGACTTCTTCATTGCATCCCTTTTAGTGTGGAGCCTAATCATAACTTGGCTCCTTATTTCTTCTAACATATCAATACAATTCATCCATCTTGCTTTCACAATCCAAGCGTTAAAGCATTTCGATATGTTATTCTCCACCACATCCGATTTGCATACTGATCTTAAAAAAGCCTTGCTCCATACCTTAGGATTTAGTTCTTGAAGTTTATCATGCATGCATCCTTGTTGAGTCTATTCACCTCTTTCATGTTTCTCTTGAACTCCTGGCTTCATATGTTGACAATGATCTTTGCCCAAAAAGCCTTCCTTAATGCTAAGGATGAGAACTTTTTTTCGAATTTGCGTATATGTGTTCTTGAACAATTCCTATGTTCAAAGAAAAGGAAGAAGTTCATCGATAAGAACTTTTAACCCTTTTTGTTGATCACGACCACCGGCCCACCTGCATCCATCACCTCCCTCCGTGTCTTCAACCAACAATTTTAGAAACCATCTCCAACTATCGGTGTTTTCGGTCTCCACAATAGCCCATGCAATAGGATACATTTGATTGTTCCCATCTCTACCCACTACCGAGATGGGACTTGTCCCCAACAAAGCAGCCTCTTAAGGAAACATCCATCTAGGCCAATTATGGGTCTACATCCTCAAGCCAACCCTTTTCAAAGCATGAAGACATACATAGAACCTCTGCAAGTAAAGGTCGATCCGTAGGATTGCTTCTATGTGGAAGAACATCAATTGTATTGTTCTTGTTGGACTTGATCAATTCAAATTGGCATAATCCCAAATTTTTTCATAGTGTTCCACCAAGTAAATCCCATACATCGCTTAAAGCCCCGCTTCTAATCCTAGAACATTTGCAAAGAGTAATGTCCAACTGAAACTTCCTCTTGATCTCATCTTCGCATGTCTTTTAACTCCACCGAGGATTTTTTCTAATTTCATTGCCATAAAACTCAGCCCATGAATTTGACCGATCCTTCCTCGCTTTTGAAAGCCCCTGCTACAAGTATGTTTTTCCGGTATGTCTTAACTGCAGTTGTCTCGGAGGAGCCATCCATTTCGCTACAAACAACTTCCAATGACATTTGGGTTTTACACTCGAAGTGAAACTTTTTCCCAAAGATTTCTAAGGTACCTTACATCTTTTCCTTTTCCCAAACAATATCCTCTAATAGCCTCTCCGAATTCACGAGGTCCACTAAACATCATTCCAACACGTAAGTCAATATCTTTCCTCTTGGTCGGGGGTCAAATGTTATCATTACTCTTTCCACATTCTTTTTTCCTACTTAGCCTATCCGGTTGATCTACTTCTTCAAAGATCTTCACTCTCTTCATCCATAGACCTCAACCGATCTCGAATCTTCATATTCACTCAGTGACCACTCCTTATCAAGATCATCATCAGATCTCTTTCATCATCATCGAATTTGCAGTATGTTGTTCTTTAACATTGTCTGTGTACACGAGGTGTAGATAAGTCTCATCTTCGTGTACTTGTGCGTACATTAGTCTCATTTTCAAACCTCCTTTTCTCCCACCTCTTGCAACTCAATACCACCAAAGATCATCGGGATCTCCAACCTCTTTCATTTGTTTAGTATACTCCTTAAATTTTGATCTTGCATTTTGGTACTCTTCATCATCGCTTAATTGTTCATCATCACCGGTCAAGTCAAGATCGTTGTCCTCGTAACTTTCATCACTAGTGAAGTCACCATTCACATCATTGTTCCCTCATTTTCATTTTCTTGAGCTTACTAAGTAGATCAAGGTTCTTCAGATAATCAGGGTGATCCTTGTCAAGTTTATGATCCACAAAAACTTCTACAGTCATATCTTTTGCAGAAGCTTTAATTAAATCTCTAATCGAATCATCATCATGAATTAATCTAAACTCTTCACCATATTTAAAGAAAACCTTAGCAGTAGTATGGTACCTTAATATATGAGCCATTTGTTCATTTATACGTGTAGTGCACAAGAAATCAGGATCACTAGGGACAACCTTTTTCAACCCTCCTACATAATGTTCTGGGCTCGTGGCAAACTCTCCACCATAAAGTGCACAATTAATGAAATCATCTCACATCCTTTGTAAAAAAATAAAAAATAACATAGAGTAAGCAATGAGAGATTAAGTAAAGCAATCCGACAAAATATAAAATCTAATTCTCCAAAACAGAAAACTAATATATAAATGAATGATATAATTCAAATCATCAAGAAAAACGGTGATCTGAAAGCACAAGAGCACAAGAGGTGTTCTTATTTGCAGATTCAACACATATCATTAATTCAACACCAAGAGCACAAATTTTGGGGAAAACGACCACAAACATCCAACGAGGTGGGCATTAACCACATAAAGTAAGCATAAACAAAGATTAAGTTCAAAATCGAGTATACATGTAACAAATTTTAACACTCGAAATAAGGGTTTGGGTGCTTACTCAAAATGGAACACACAAAATCAAAAATAAGGGTTTGGATGCTTACTTTTGTTGTCGAACAAATTTGGGGATAAATATGGCCAAATCGATCGTAAAGGCTTGAATCTCTGGATGAGATCGACTTCAAGCTCTCTTCTCTCGTATTCTATCTCTCGCGTTTGATCTTTCTCCCTAACCCTTATTTCTTCCTCACTTGATCACGCGTGAGAAGTATTATTCCCTCCAAAACTGATGTGTCTAAGGCTATCATTATCCACGCCGGATGAGGGAAGCCACATCATAATTTTCCATCTACTCCGTTAGTCAATTTTAACGATTATTTCAAAATTGGAAAGTACAAGCACCAAATCTTAATAATTTTCGAGTACAATAACCAATTTGTAAGTTTTTTCACTTTGGATACCAAATTGTAAGTCGGGTCCCAAAGACAAAATCAAAATGTATTTATCCCTTTCAAAATAATAATAAAAAAAATAGGAAAAATTATTTATTTTTATTTTCATTTTCAAAATCAGAATAATAACTCCTTTTTTCCCGAAACACGTGTAATTTTAGGTAAGACTGTAAAATAAAAGGTTTGATTTCATACTCGTTCTGTAAGACCCCAACTTTTATGAATAAAGATAATTTTTCTATAAATATCATTTTTTTTGAATATTATGAAATAAATTTGATATTATGTTATAGTTGTGGGTAGTATTAGAAAATTTTGCAAAGTATACAAGTTGTTATAAAATATTCGATTGGTGGGAATATTCTTTTTGTCGGGGAATATTAAATGCAAGACAATCATTGGTGGACCCTAATGACGTAAATAATTGTCGTAGTTAAAAACGACAAAGATATTTTATGAAAATAACTACGGAGGTTTTACCGTTATCTTGTTGAACTACCCGGTAGTAAAAAGTACAAGAATCTGCGTGGTCGCATAAGAAGACACTCAGATTGATTATCGATACTTACGTGATAAGTCACTCGGTTATCTTTGCATTATTACACAAGAATTCACTGATCATCATATCTCTCATATTATTGATTCAATTATTATCACACAAGATCATGTATGCATAATATGTTATTTTATTAAATCAATAATTGAGGCGACAAAGTTATTCATATTAATAAATTGTAATATTTACAATGTCTATAAGTTACGCTAATAAGAGATTTGGTCACCTAATCAAGGCTACGCAATAGGGAGAAATCCTTATGGAAAGCCCTCTTTCACAGGAACAACCCGGTTGTTAAATATTGTGAGTTATGATATTAATGATGGATAAGTTCGTGTTAATTAAAGATGAATTTGATAGTTTCATTGTGTTGAGATTATTTGTGTTAGTAGAAATTGACATTTATTTCGATAATAATTAATGTCTGGAGGTTATATTGTTCAATCGGGTATTCAGGGCACTTTTTTGTGTCGGAGTTATTATTCATGAGTTATTATTCATGAGTTACTATTCACGAGTTACTATTCACGAGTTACTATTCACCTGATTACTATTCACTCTAGTATTATGCATTCGGGTATTTGGGTACAATATTATTCCATGAGGAGATGTGTTAATTTTTCAGACTGTTGATTGAAATTATAATAGTAAATCAATATGGATAGTTGATTTAAAGTTTTAATAGTAACTTGCCCTTTCAGTTTTCCAAGAGTTACTTATCTCTTCAGTGTTCCAAGGGTTAATTGCCACTTCGCAAATAGTAGTTGTCTCTTCAATATTACCAAGAGTTATTTGCCTCTTCGGTGTTCCAAGGGTTAATTACCCCTTCACAAATAGTAGTTGTCTCTTCAATATTACCAAGAGTCATTTTGACCCTTCGTTAAGACCAAGAGCCACTCTCAATTTTTCTATAAATAGAAGTTCATTCCTTCATTATTTCTTACTTAATTCACTTTCAAACTCTAGAGAGAAATTATAGAAAAAGAAGAAGAGTATTCTCGCTACTTCACTACTTTATATCCAGTTTCTTTTAGTAAGGGATATTATTTGTTGTACAAGTAAAGGGTGTTATTCTTTCTTATTCATGAAGAGAACTTCATTATTCCATTCTTTATTATTTCGTTGGAATAACTCAGTATACGCCAGATACCCTATACATAACTCAGATGTACGCAGGCACCCTATACTTGGTGAAATCCTTCATTATTCTATTCTTTATTATTCCGTTGGAATAACTCAGTATCTAAGCATACCTTTATATGTGACGCCCAAAATAGGTCCATTCCATCCAACCCATTCTCGAGTCGCCAAATATATGGTACGAAAAATAACTACAACTTTATTACAACAATTATCGATGCAAAATACAACAACACATATATCTTTGTGAGTTTGGATACAAATATATACCAATCAGTAGCACATCACAATGACACCTCACATAAAGGTATAGTCAAAAACTGCTTTTAAAATTAGAATCTTTGGGAAGTGCTCAATGAAACCTTTCGTATATGGGAGGCCCGTGTTTTTAGGTTACGGTAGATATCATATGGCCACAAATTATCCTTGGTCAATCTAATAGACCTAAAGAAAAGCGAGAAGATTACTATCATATTCTTCCCAATGGTGAGTCTTCTCTTGACATATCATTATCTCCAATTGTTTCTAATTGGGTATTATACTCCAAACAAACACCAAGATTATATAGGTAGTGCTTGTAAATATACTCAAGAAGTGGATGAGCACAACCATGTCTTATGATGACACGAGGTCAGTATGTCATTAGACATCTTGTATGATAGTGGCAAAACACCTTCCAAGTTAAATTCACCTCACCCTCAACATCTATAGACCACCATTCTATTCCCTCGCTTATCCCCGCTTGACCCAAAGCCTACACTTTTATTACACGAAAGGAATTGTGAAACAAAAGGGTGAAAGACAACTAGCTCAAGAAAGAATATCATGACTAAAGATAATTAAATTCTAAATAGCCTTCATCAATAATAAATCGTAGATTTAGAACATATGGTAGATGATAAAACTTTTCAACCATAGTTGCAGCGGAACGAGCAATCCATTAGAAGAGTAAAATAGATCATAAAGGCTATTATCTTCTCCATGTTAAAAGTCCACCAACAATGTTTTATCCCTATAACATCAATCAACAGTTCATGTCCGTAATCATGTGAATAACTCATAATTGTAATTCTAAATTCTCTCTTCTCATCCGGGATGAAGATAATTTCATCATTGCCTTTACGAAACATCAAATATCATGGTTATACCAAATCACGCCTTCGCTCATAATCATACTAATAAATTTATCTTCGCACCACGGGCCAAAGATATTCATCAACAGATTCATCTTTACACTACAAAGCTAAAGATATTCAACAACAGTCATCTTTGCATTACGAGCCAAAGATATTCATCAATAATTCATCTTTGCACTACAAAGCTAAAGATATTGAACAACAAGTCATCTTTGCACATGAAAGCAAAAGATATTCATCAATAATTCATCTTTTTCACTACAAAGTTAAGGTTGTAAGACCCCGATTTTTTTAATAAAATGGAATTTCCTCTATTTATTATTTTGAAATAGTAAGGGTTGATTTGATTAATGTGGATAGTTATGGGTAAAATGCGTAAATATTTTAAATAAGTTAAAGTGGTGATAAAATATTCATTATATTAGGGAATATTCGTTTGGTCGTAGAATATTACGATCTTGTCGGGAATATTCGCACGACGACGGTAGCATCTTTTGTGGGCCCCATAAGCGAAAGCGATTGGATGAAGAAAACGACAAATATAAGTTATTTATAAATAAGCTTGGTAGTTATTTGTTACCATTATCTTTGTTGGAATACAAATTGGTTAAAACACACTAATACGCGTTGTTGAATAAGAAGCACTCGGTATTGCAATTATTGATTCTTACGTAAAAGGCACTTTTCGATAATGGTTACGATAATTCTTATTCGATATTTTATTTTATTGATTCAATAATTGTTGCGTTGATATTTTATATTTTTGTTGTTTCAATAATTGTCATTACACGTATTTTTCATTATCAGACAATAATTCATATTATTTGAATAATATTATTAGAAAACATTATTGGCAATGTCTAGAAAGTTACATACAAGGAGAGGTTTGGTCACCTAATTGCGCTACCTTGATGAGAGATCCTTATTGGAAAGCCCCGTATCCGTAATTCATTTTTTTGAATGAATAGTCAGTATCGTGAATAAGAATCAGACACCAAAAGATAGAAATTTCACAAAAAACATCTTCACAACCGTGAATAGTACTCGTGAATAAGAACTCGTGAATAAGAACTCATGAATAATAACTCGTGAATAGTAACTCATGAATAGTAACCCGACATTAGGTGACCAAACCTAATGTCAATGCAATTAGGTGACCAAACCTCTCCTTACAGTAACTTTCTAGACATCGCAATAATATTTTCTAATAATATTATTCAAATAATATGAATTATCGCTTCGATAATGGAAAATCTTGTGTAGTGACAATTATTAAAACAACAAGAATATAAAATATCAACGCAAAGAATTATTGAATCAATAAAATATAATATCAACAAGTAATCATCGTAACAATTATTGAGTAGTGCTTTCACGTAAGAATCAATAATTGGTGCAATACTGCGTGTCTTCTTGTGTTTTAACCACCAAGTATTTTAACAAAGATTAACTTGAATAATTACGCCGTCATTTATAAACAACTTATATTTATCGTTTTCTTTCATCCAATCGCTTTCAGTTATATGGGCCACACAAAGGCTGCGTCAGATCGATGATATTCGATAAAAAAGAATATTCCACGACCAAACGAATATTCTCCAAACAATAATATTTTATAACCACCGCTTATTTTGAAAAAATTATATATATCACCCTTAACTTTAACTTTTATCAATTTAACCATTTCTTGAATAGTAATTATAAGAAAAATTGAATACTTTTATTTCATAAAATTCAGGGTCTTACACTATACTTGGTGAAATCCCTCTGTTATTTCATTCTATATTATTATGTTGGAATAACCTGTTTATGCGAAGTACCGCATACGTGGTGAAATTCTTCTATTATTCCGTTCTTTTATTATTCTATCTAATATCTCGCTTGGGCATGTAATTTACTTTGACACGGTTCCATTATTTATTATTCATGCGAATATCCACATGCATGCGCTTTTACGCCGGACCTGGTTCCATTATTTATTATTCCGCATTTATTATTCGTTTAATATCCTCGTCATGCAAGCGCGTTCTGGTGGGACGGGTTCCATATTTATTATTACGTTGGAATAACTCGTTATCGTGTTATCTATCACATGCCTGGTGATTTATTTTGTTATTCCATTCTTTATTATACTCAGTTGGTTAAAGTTTTGACTTCTATACTCTGTGAAATTATTGGAATATCCTTGATATTTGCGCTTCATCCAGTATCTTTTCATGAAAATATTCTTCTAAGCATTCTTGAATTTTCCTCTACAAAGAAGTATCATGTTGACAATTTGGATGTTATTAGTTCCTGGATAAATTAATTCTTGAACTTGTTTTATTGAATTCTTATATCATTGTCATCATCCTCATATTTATATTTTTGAAAGTCATCTGTGGCCTGTAGTGCATAGATGGACTTGGTATGATTATGAGCAGAGATTATTCGGTATAATCATGACCGTAATGTTACAAATGATGTGATAAAAGTCCTCATTGGCCCGTAGTGCATTGATGGACAATTGTTGGCATGATCATGACCATTGATGAATACACAAATATTCCTGGCCCGTAGTGCATGGATAATTATGGTCGTGACCCTAATGAATATCCTTGGCCGTAGTGCATGGATGATGTGAATTATTTATTAAGCTGAGTCTCAGCTATAAAAATTGATGAAAACGTTTTAAATCATAAAAGATAGTTGATTTTATTCTCTACTTGACTCTTTTAATGGATTGCTTGTTCACCGCAGATTAAACTTGATGTCTCATTGTATTTTATCGGTTTAACATTGTTGGAGACTAATGATGATTTATTCGCATTATCTTAGTCATAAATTTTTCTTTGGGCTAGTTGAGCTCACCCTTTCTTTTTACCGTTCTCTTCGAGGATACGAAAACGAAATTTGAGACTAGTCGGAAATGGAGTGATGGTGGGATGATAGTATTAGCTAGTAGTCCTCACTATTACATTAAAAGTGACAATAAATGTAATGAGGACTTATTCTGAGAGTGGATATTGTCTAGAAGACAGTATTTGTATTTAAACTCACAACTCTCTTGTTGTATAATTAAGATTGTATTTATATTCTGTACCATGTATTTGACGACTCAGAATAGGTGATGTTTACCTATTTTGGGGGCGTCACACGTTCAACTAAAACTTCAATTCTAACTTAATAGAAATGATCAAAATATGAGTAAATTTTAAAATTTGATAAATTACTCAAACTTTTTCAAATTATAATTTTCTATTGACACTCATATAATATTTGCTCAAAAAGTTTAAATTGTTTGGACTTTATCATGTTCAACACGATAGTTAAACAAACTTTAATTAAACTTTATTTCACACTCTATAAGTTTTATAAATTAAGGGGTGTTTGATAAAAACTAAATGAATCTGAATCTGAATAAAAAAAGTTATTTGATAATTAACATGTCTGAAATATGTAAATGACAAATTTTATTATTTGACCCCACTGAAAAAATTTAAAGTTATTGTAAAATTATTTAATATTACTTAATATAATAGTTAATATTTTTTTTTAAAATTTTTTACTTTATTCAGCTGCTCATTCAACCATTCTCTCAAAAAAAAATTGATTAGCCATTCAACTCAATCATCTGACCGATTCAATCATTGAGATTCTTTTTTTTCAAAACAAACGTACTTAATGGCTGACCGATTCAACTATTTAGTCATTCAGTCCTAAACAAATAATCCCTAAATTTAAATAATTCAATACTCGACTCGATTCAATTCATTACATCCCCTAATTTTACGCATTGGTGAATGTACAAAGAATATAGCAATAAATTGGGTTAAATATACTTTTACCCACTCTACTAGGGGTCGGTTTACAAATGTATTATCGAACTAATTTTTTTTACGGTCAACTCATTGAACTATATATTATTTACAAAAAGTGATTTTGTCGTCTATGTCTGTTAACCATTTAACAGAAAAATGACGTGGCAATACTGACAGAAGAGAAAAGCTTAGTTGAATAACTAATTAAATTAAATTACACTCAATTCTATAATAAATAGTTAAACAAAATATAAATTAAATTAATATACATAACAAATAATTTAATTTAATTTAATTAATTAATAATAAATAAATTAATGAATATTTTTTACAAATGTATTTATATAAATTAATAAATTCATATTTTTTAAATATTTTAATTTTACTTTAAAAATATAAATTATCTAATATTTTGAAATGAAGAGATTATTATTATTATTATTACCATATTCCTTTTCCTAGATAAAAGAAAGAAAAAAAAAATTTCATCTTCCTCACAGAGATCTCTATCGCCAGCCAACCACCATCATCCATAATTACCACCATCAACGTACAACCCTAACATCTACACAACAAATCCTTCTTTTAAAAAAATTGAAGGTTCAGTAAATGATTCAACATTTGCACAATCAACAAAAAAATATTTAGCAAAAAAAAAAAGAGATAAGAAAACCCAAATAGATTAACCCTTTTGACCTAGTTCTCTTCGAGTCCTGCAGCAACCGACGCTTCAGAAGACCCTCAAATTTTTTAAATAAAAGGAATTTACTTTATTTATTATTTTGAAATAGTAAGGGTTGATTTGATTAATGTGGATAGTTAAGGGTTAAACACGCAAATATTTCAAAATAAGCAAGTGGTTATAAAATATTCATTTTGACGGGGAATATTCGTTTGGTCGTGGAATATTAAATGATCGGGAATATTAAGTTGCCCCATGGGCCCCATAACTGGAAAAGCGATTGGATGAAGAAAACGACAAATATAAGTTGGTTAAAAATAACGCAGGCGTAGTTATTCTAATTAAGACCGCATTGGAATACCGGTTGGTTAAAATCTGAGAATACGCGTGGTTGCACAAAGAATAGCACCAGTATTGCGCGTGATTGTTGAATTATTGATCCTTACGTAAAGAAGACACTACTCAATAATTTTCACGGTGAATTCTTATTCAATATTTTATTTTATTGATTCAATAATTCTTTGCGTTGATATTTTATATTATTGTTGTTCAATAATTGTTAACGCACATTATCTCCATTATCGGATCAATAATTCATATTATTTGAATAATATTATTAGATAGCATTATTGGCAATGTCTAGAAAGTTCATCGAGGAGAGGTTTGGTCACCTAATTCAGGCCAAGAAGGAGAAATCCTTATCTGAAAGCCCCCCTTTCCGGAAACTACTTTGGTTGTCATAATTATGATTACGTAATATTATCTCGTGAATAATTAATTATTGATTCATATGATAAAGAAATATTTATTTTATGTGGATATAAATGATGGATTTATTTATGTGGTTATAAATGAAGAAATTATTGTTGAGGTGTTTTATCGTATTTTACAGATTGGAGGTATTAAAAATTAAATCGTGAGTTTGAGATATATTATGGGGTTATAATTTTTAATCCGACCGTTGGATTGTGGTAATTTTTGGGTATGTTATACATACATAAGTTGAGTATATGTCCACAAATTTTGAACCGTTAAAAATGCACGAATGATTTGTTATGAATTTTAAGAGGTGTCTCGATTAGGAAATTAGGGTTATAATTGATTTTGGTGGAAAATTCTAGAATTGAGTGGGCCCCACTTGTGGTTGGTGAAGAAATGTGCTGAATTTTATTTCAAATGTGGTGGGTGGCAATAGTAGCGAGTAAAGCCATCGTGTAGCAGTCAAGTCTGCTTCTACGGGCTAACATTTTCCTATAAATAGAAATTTAAGTTAGAATTGAAAATCACACCGAAACAAAGTTTTCTCTTTCTCTCTATATTATTGAGCGTATTTTGTGAGTATTTAGATACTTTGAGAGTTCATTGTTCAAGATAAGTTTCATTCAAAGATCACTTCCGACCTTTCCTTCCAAGAAATCTTGATTCTTTGAGGTAAGGGATATTATTTTTTTCGTAATGATATTATTTCTTCAATATCATTATCTTTGAAATGTTGATCTGAAGTTTTATCAAATTTGAAACTTTTCATGTCTGGGGTTCTTATTCATGAGTTACTATTCACGAGTTACTATTCACGAGTTACTATTCGAGTTCTTATTCACGAAAGTTCTTATTCACGAGTACTATTCATGAAGCGTGAAGATGTTTTTGTGGAATTTCTATCTTTTGGTGTGAGATTCTTATTCACGATATATGGCCTTTATTCACGATATACGACACTATTCACGATACTGAGACTATTCACGAAAAATAAAATTTCTTCTTTTGTCCAAAACATCTATTCGGATACTAACTCGATTGTATCCATGTTTTGATCATTCTTGAATTTTACACCACTATGATTATTTTGAGGTAGTTTTGAACATGGATAAAACAAAGTACGAATCCATAATCCTTAATCCTTGTCATTTTGTTTGGATTCGATTCTTTAAAAATATTTTTCATCATCCTCGGTCTTAAATGATGATATTATTGAATATCTTTGGCACTGTAGAAGCAAAGATGAATGATTTCTGAAGAATATCTTTGGCCCAGTAGTGCAAAGATGAGCAGTGTTGAGATGAACACGACCGATCGATTAATATCTTTGGCCCAGTAGTGCAAAGATGAGCAGTGTTTAAATGAATATGAATTAATGATGAATATCTTTGGGCCATGGTCAGTAAAAAGATGAATATTTGATTCCGGATGTATATTGATTGTTATTACAGGGGATAAAAGATAGGCGATGAACTTTTAAATTCATACATAGAAGATAGTAGTTTGCATTCTCTACTTAACTCTTCTAATGAATTATTATTTCATTGCGAATATTGATTTAAAATTTGTTGTCTATTGTATTCTATTAAATTTTTCCTCGTTGAAGACTAACGATAATTTGTTGTATATTATCTTAGTCATAATATTCTTTCTTGAGCTAGTTGAGCTCACCCTTTTCCTTTTTGTTCCATTCTTCTCAGGGGGCGAGAATATAGCGAGTAGGAGTCGGGGAATGGAATGAAGGTTTTAGAAAGGATTGTTTAGTAGTCCTCACCATTTTTGTAAAATAATGTATCAATAAATGTGATGAGGATTTATTTGAGTATAAATATTGTCTAGAAGATAATATTTGTATTTAAACTCACAGTTTTACTGTTGTAATAATAAAGTTGTAGTTGTTTCTGTACCATGTATTTGGCGACTCAGAATGGGTGTTGTGTATACCTATTTTGGGGGCGTCACACCTTCTCCGCCGGCGGGATCCACGGGAAATCGATCAACCCAGATTAACTCACAAAATAGATAATAAAACCCAAACATATTAGTTTCAATTTTATTCCCCAAATAGATAACAAAACCCTAAAAACTCACAAAATGTACAGTTCTTAAAATTATTTTTTAGTTTAATTCTTCTTTCTCTGCCATTCTCTGGTCAGATATGGGTTATAGTAGTGTTTATTGAAGAAAAAAAAGGTGAACGATGAAGGAATATGTAGAAGGAATACGGTGAAAGAACGGTGAACAATCCAAGACGGGCGGACGATGAACAGATTTTGTGGTCGTGAGCCGACAAGAGATGGGATAAGGAAGAGACGTGGCGTGGGGTAGCGTGGGGAGGGGAGGAAAAGAGAAAAAGGGAATAAACAGAGAGGAGAAATGGGGTGATGGAGAAGAGAAAGGGAGAAGAAACAAAGAGGAGAAATGGTCTCTTCTTTTTTTTTTTTGGTTCTTTTTCTTTTCTTTTTTTGTTATGTGTTCTTTTAAAGGTTTTTGTTCTTTTAAATTTTGTTTAAACCCATTTATTTTTCTATGTGGCAACAACTAGGATGATTGCACATGAAGTAGTTGACGTGGATATTCATTTAAAAGCTGACGTGGATGTTCCGTTAAAAGTCAACTCATTTAACGAAATTTATAACGATTTGAAAATAATTTATAATTCAATGAATCGATTGTAAAAAATTTTAATTCAATGATACAATTATAAACCGACCCCGAATAGGGTGACAAAAAATGTATTTAACCCGCAATAAATTACAGGTCTACAAATTTGCTGATAAAATTATAATGATAATAATTTATTTTAGATGGTGAAATAATTAAATACTAATTATGGGATACTTCTGTTTCCACGTCCATGGCGACGGGAACATAGGCATGGTCCACATGGAAGTGAGCATCTCGAAATCAGTTGTTCAAAAGAAATAATTCATTGTTATATTAATCCCATACCAATCTCGTACTACATGGTATATGTCATATGTCATTTGTCCTCACAACCGGACATTTGAATTTATACCGATCTGATTATTGCGAAATTAACTTAACGATAAGTTAGTCAATTAATTAATATAATATTAACACATTGATAAAAATTACTCTCGATCTATGTGTTGATACTATATTAATTAATTTATTAAAATTAACTTCATACTAACCACTCGTATTTAAAGTATGTTATCACAATTTAAGAATAAGATTAATGGCTAGAGATTATTTTTTTCAGGTTAGGGATAATGATTTATTTCCATTATTTGTACATTTTATGTATTCTTTAATCTTCTTATTTTGTAATCGATTTTATTTCTTTTTTTTTTTTGGTTTTAGAAGATTAAAAGTGAGTAATATCATGTTTGTTGTAATTATTATAATCTATAAATTATATTCACATGACAAGACTATTAATTATATAATTAAATAGTTTTAATTACATATTTGTTTTTATGATATTTTATTCATGGATAGTTTAAAATAATTTATGGTAATGTTTGTTTTGTTTAAAATTATTTGAAGAATGGATAAAAATTATATTTTGAACTATTATACACTTATTACGACTAACAAATATACCATATTCTCATTAATTTAAGTATAAAAAATAAGATAAAATACATCGGTCATTTTAAACAAATTTTGTCCATAAAATTTTAATCACAAATAATAAAAATTACAATATAAGGTTATTTTATTATGTTATGATAGTCAAATCTATTTAAAAAAACAAATAAAAAATTTAGAATTAATAGTCCACCTTTAATAAATGTTATACTTGCAAAGCCTACGGAAAAAGAAAACAAAAAATTAATTGAGAAACAAACAAATTGGGTGAAAGTTGAAGGTGTTGAAAGACTAATCGAAGAAATCAAAAAGAAAAAAAGGAAAAATAAATACTCACATCCCCTCTCTCTCTCTCTAAAAACTGCAGGAAGCGATGCGTTTCAGTTGTAGTCCAAGCCGAATCTACCTTAGCTCCATCTACATCTGTAAGTTTCTATTTTTCTATCAATAATACTCGTGCATTTGTGATTTGTCACTATAGTTCGTAATTTCTTCTTCTTTTCCTAATCGGTCAGCAGATATATATAAAAATACTAATTTTTTATTTGTTTTAACTGTTCAAAACCCTAGCTTGCTCTTGATTTGTCACCTCTTAGGCTTAATTTAAGGTATTATTCATAGATATTTTGTACGAGAACTTTTTAATTCGTTTAGTATTCGTTGTTGGACATTTATTTTATGCCTTGTGTTTCTGTTTAACACATATAATCACTAAATTAACTGAAGGTAAGATTTAACTGTTTCTTTGTTTCATGATTCCTTTGAATTAGCTGGATTTGTTTGGTAGATGTTCATTTTGCCTTGTCTTTAGCTAGATTAGTATCTTAACACTGTATTGAGCTGGTGGAGGAGGGTTTATAATGATAAATGTACTTTCCCCTCTATCTATTAAAGTTTTTGTTTGTTTGTTTGTTTGTTTTGTGTGTGTGAATGCCCGTGATTGGGATTTAATCAAAGAAGATTATTGTTTGAATAACATTTTACTCGGGTTATATTGAGCATTGCGTGCTTTTCCACCTTTTGGTGGAGCTAGTTTATTTTCTAGCTTTCTTATGGGTTCCGCCACGAGGACCTTTCAAGGAGTGTTTTTTTTTAGATTTTCATAGGGATTAGGGGACAGTCATGAGAGGAGTTTGTATTTTTTTCATTTTTCGGTCTAAGAGGACTTATTGTCCTTCCATTTTTGTGTTCATTTATCCGAAAAATTGTAGTGTTTATTAACAAAAATAAAATAACATAATTGATAGAATTTTGCTCATATTTGATGCTGGTGAAAGTATTTGGTGTTCTCTCTCTCTCTCTCCATGTAAAACTAAATTGGTACTAGCGTAATTGCTACAACTCTAACGCAATGATAAAGGTAAATACAGAAGGAGGAGAATTCCTGCCACAGTTTACATTGCTTCCCACATCGTTCTCTTGCACTTCGATCTATGGCATTATCATTTTCCTCCTTTCCCTGCCATTCCTCCTGCCTTCCCATAGAACTCCTTATACCGGCATACTACTACATTTCCCACCTTCCCTTTGCTTCACTACTTGGGGTGGCTAGAGATTGATTCCAAACAGTTAAGTCTGCTAATAAGATGGCTCAAAAAATAATTCTTTTGTGGTGATTCCTTGCACTTGATGGTTTTAGTGCCGTGAATCTTCGTGTCAATGATGTTTGGGTTAGTTTGTGTGTAAATTGTATTGGGAGATTGTGTAACTATTCAATGGCAATATAGTTGTCAATTTAATCTGCTTCCTTGCCTTAGCATCTCCCTTCCTTCCTTTCTTTCTTTCTTTCTTTCTTTCTTTCTTTTCCCCTATCAGTTCTCGCTTTGTCACCCTTATGATCCCTTCTCTTTGCTTCCCGTTAAATTTTGAAATCAATAAAGTCAGGTATGAGTAAGGCCCTCCATGTTTTGCAGGATTGATGTTTCCAATCAATTGATTTTATTATATGCCTATTGCCAGAACACTCTTCACCTTGAATAAGCAAATGTTTTTAATCTATCTTGGGATTTCTTTTGTCTAAAAGTCAAATTGTATTTTGGTGGTTATACTACCTTGTTGTTTTACCTCTACTCGATGAATTTAGAACATAAACTAATAGAATGCCGTAATGATATGCCAGTACGTTTAACATTCTAATATATTAATAAAGTTGTGCATTAATGTTGTTCAGAAAAGGCATTTAAAAAATAACCATAATAGAATCTAACATGTAATCAGTAATAGAAAATATATGCAGTAGTTCATCTATATACATATTACACAGTCAGGGGCAGATCTATATGCGGGGCAGTTGTCCTTGCTGGAATTTTTTTTTCCAAGTATAAATAAGGGCAGATATGTAAATTAATAAATTCAACGGGGCGGATTAATGGAAGAGTTTAACTTGGAGGGGGCAAAATAAATTTCATAAACCAATTCTAAATATAAGTATAAAAATCTTAAGGCTGGGTGAAATTTTAGAAGTACAAAACTAGTTTATGCTTTGAAATTAATTCATTGTTTTGTTTGAATATAGAAAACAAATTTGATTTGAGGCTTTGAGCATTTGGGAATCATTCAAATTGAACTATGACAAGTAATCAAAATAAGTTTCTAAATTGTATCTAAATGTTTTTTATTTGAAATTCTTTTTTTATTTTGGATTATGAATATTTATTGCAATTTGTAAACATTAGTATGATTAGTTCAAGTTTTCTTTATTTAACTTCAACAAAAAAAATTAGTTGAAATATTCTTTCGCAGTGCAACTAAAAAAAGTCTATTTGTATGGGTGTAATTAATGTAAGTGGGGACAAGATAGAATAAAATATTGCATGTTTAGGATAGTATTGACAAAAAATTCCATGCAAGAGAAATTACTTATAGTGTGATTGCCTTGTGAGAATCACCATCTCTAGAAAGCATCGACTCCCCAAGCCCACCACCTTAGATGGTGTTTGATTGTATGATTTGTTGGTCCCGACAAAGTTGTAAAAGTTCAAGAAGCAAGCCAAGGTATCATAGAGAAATTGTGGAATGTTAAAATTTAGGAGGAAAACACATGTTCCATTAACATGTGTTATATCTGATAAGGAAATACATTGTTGTTTCTCTTTTGCCTTTTGTATACTTCATTGTGTAGATTAGCGTTGTCCTCGTTTTTGCGGCTTTTTAATAAATATTTACTTGTAAAGAAAAGTTGGCAGAAAAAAAACACGAAAGAATACCAGAGCGAAAAGCACAAGCAAAATGACAAAGCACAAGCAAAACAACAAAGCACAAGCTAAACGACAAAGCACAAGCAAAACGACAAATCATATAGGTCTTTGGCCTCAAGTGATTAGAAGTATTGATGGACTTTAACTAAATGGGTGGAATGCAAATTCATATCCTTTTATTATTAATTCTAGTGTTTGGAAGTTCATATTCTAAAGTACAGTTGTAAGGGCTTCTCTAGGGCATGCCCCGTGTATATTGCATACGTGACATGCAACCTCATGCACTTCATGCTATGTGTAAGGTTCGCGACCTTGTTCTTGCCAGATACTAATCATTAATCCAGTTAGTTGGTCAGTTATTGCTATTGGACATTAACAATCATTAACTCATTAATTTCTCCAACTTGAAGCCAACACAGTTCTAATTCTTGCTGAGGCTTCTTGGAAGGCCCTAAGCTGGATGAGAGAATATCAGTAATGTGGTTGCCTAAAAAATATATCGATGTCGAAGTCTCCCTTCTCGCCATTAAAACTTCAGCTTGCTGAACACCGTGAGGGATCCTTTTAGTGGGGTCATGTGTGTGAATTTACTATAAGCGTGGTATGGTGGTGTATACCATATCTACACTAGCATTGACTTTTGCATGGGTTTCCATTAATGCACTTTCAGATGACTACATTTATGAGATTGATTTGTTTGGTAATGATTTATGTTTCACACACATATCTGTACATAGAAGCAAAAATGGTAGAGACATATCTGGATGTCTGCTCTGCACCCGACAGGTTTAGTATTTAGGATGCGGTTATTATTTATTAATTTTAGTTTCATGCTCAAAGTCAACATGTTCATGAGAATGTGATGTTATTATATAAAAGTAAAATGTTGGTGAATTCGTATTGTGAAAGAGTAGTCAGAGGGGCATGTCTCTTTTCACAATGACAATCTGAGTCTGACTATTTAAGGCTTGTCACTCCTTTATGGAGAGAGATTTCTCGCCTTGTTTGCTTGAACTGATGCTTTGTCGGTCTAATTTTTTGGATAGTATAGTTGATAAATGTTATGTCTGAGATTTAACTTGCTACAAAAACGCACCGTCCTTCGGGGTATGCCTTTGTCAACGCAGAATAGGCTGACCAAGTGACCATTAAATTGAATTGGACTCCATTATTTTCATCATCCATGGCAACCCCGCAATAGTTGTCTTCTCCCCTTGAAGGTCATTACAGCGAGTATTTTTCTACTTATCACCAATGTTTTGCCTATATCAGTTGTCTTGGTTGTTTCCTTGCTGTTTACCTCCACTGCTGTCTAAAGTAGCTCAGTTGTCACATGGGCTCTTCCAGTCACCTCAAGGGTATGCACTTTAGTCATTGTATCTATGTGTCCGTACATGTAGTTAGTCTGGAAAATGGTTGAACAAATATACCTATCCAAATTCTGAAGGTTGCATGTTTGAATGTCATAAATATAATTTGCTCAAAATATGACAATTTCTTTCAAAAAAGGGAGTTAATATCTTTCCTCCTTATTGTTGTAGGTGATGATTGAACTTTTCGACCATTTTCTAGGTTGGGGAAAAATACATACTGTTTTACCAGGTGAGCAAAAGAAGTAATAGTGTAATTTATTCTTTGGTAGTTCTCCAACGCCCTTCTAGTTTTGTTTGTTGAATTTTATTACCACCCCCATACTGCAGTGAATGTTAGAATTGGATTTTATTTTTGTGGTAAAAACAGTTGCAAAAGTAACTTAAATGATTGTATTTTGTCCATAAAGAGTATCGTAAATAAAGTACTATTGTTTTTGGGGGGAAATGCAATTACCAAAAGTTACTTTTGCAATCACTTTAACAGTTTAACTGCAAAAGAAACCTGATTGTGTCAAGGGGGGAGTAGTATTTTTTGTATTTATATTTCCCTCCTAAAGTTAGCTATGTTGGCATGCGCTTATCACATTGATTGTTAACTTCTAAAATAGGTATTGTGAGTATGTGACATGTAGACCCCCACCCCCCAAACAGCAAACCCCAACTCTTTTTTGGCTGGGTTAACAGTGAATCATGTTGCATTATTGAGAAGCATCTTTTCCTTCTCTGGAAAGATGCATGCAATTCCTAAATTGATTAATCATGCTATATACGGAGTATATTATACCTTGTACGGAACCAAGGAATAATTAGAAAATAAAATATTAAGTTATTAGAAAAAAGAGTAATTAATGAAGCATTAAATACGTACCAGGCTTCATGAAAATTGAAAGAGGAAGGATGTTTAGTGAGAAAGAGGCCCAAAATATCTTCATAGAATCAGACAAGTCCACACGGATCTGACCAGCTAAGAAACAAGGTTTAATGAGAGAAGAGGTAGTGCTTCTCATTCTTAGTGAGCATTAACAAGTATAGCATGGAAGTGGTTATCTTTTCTTTTGGATATTAAAGTAGCATTAGATTTGCATTTGGTTTTAAAATGGTGATCCCTTGAATTGCCTTGAGCTAGGAGCCCCTTGTAGGCCCCTGTTTAATTCCTAGCAGAAGCTGTGACAGTATAATGACACGTGAGGTTGCCCAATTCTTTTGAAAATGTCTTATGTAGCTACTCTAAAATTCTTCATGGTCAGCTTATCTCTAATTGGATTTCCTTATAGTAGATTAATCTATCTTTCTTTTTACCCCCTTCATAGACTTCAAATATGAAACTTTTACTTGACAAATATGACAGCTTGGGATGACTGCTGTTAGATTTTAAATCTTCTTTTCAATGCTCGAGAATGGGTAGGAGGATTTCTGACATACATCATTATTAAAAGCTGAAACATTATTTACCTTTAACTAAAACTGTAAGTTTGACATGTATCGTTAATTGTTTGGGTTATGGTTATTTGCTTCTGCTGCTCCAGAGATATAACTTTGTGTTTGACACTTGATATTACTTGAATACACTGTCCTTTCACTCCATAGCCTGTTGTAATTTGACTCGAGTCTGACATCTGGTTTTCTTTTCAAAGATATAGGAATATTCTCGGGGTGTAAAAAATTGTTGATACCATATTTCTAGTACGTTATTCAATTACAGTGGAATCAGTCTTTGCCTTTACTGGCAGCTACGTGAACTTTACATGGATGAAGGTGGCCGTGAAAATGGGAGACACAGGATGGAATTCTACAAAGGAGCTCACACTCAGGTAGTAACAACTTAACTTTTAAAGGAAAAAGACATGCATAAATCTTTGATTCATTTGCTAAAATAAAACTTAAGTTGATTAGCCCGGCCATTCCTCTATACTGTTGCAGTGGAATATGATACCACAGTATCAGGTAAAGGAACAGAATGCCTTCTCTATGAATAGGATGATCATGCACATTGCTGCCGAGAGGGATGCTGCTGTTGAAGAACGTGATAGAGCTCTATCTGAAAGGAAGGCAGCAATGGATGAGCGAGATGCGGTAATCCAGCAGCGTGATACAGCAATATCTGAGCGCGACAATGCTATGAAGGAACGAGATAATGCCATTGCAGCACTTCGTTTCCAGGAAAATACCATGAACAGTGTATTGAACCGTGGTATCCAACGTGGCTCAAAGCGAATGCACCACGTGACAAACCACCCTTCCAAACCTGCTCAAGCTGCTTACAAAGCGAGGGAAGGACACATTACTGATGCTTTCCCGCTACAAGCCATTTCATCTGACAATGCTAAGGTGCATCAAGCAAAACGAACAAAGCAGAACAAGCCTGTTCCATCGAAGCCATCAAAGTCATCGCGGAAGGTGAAGAAAATAAGTGAGGATTTGAATAGGCATGTCACTACTGATGGTTCGAAGGCTGAGTGGGATGCTCAAGATCTTGGCTTTGGAAGCCAGATCAATTTTGATGCGTCCACCATGCCTACACCTATTTGTTCATTCACTGGGGTGCCGAGACAATGTTAAAAATGGGGCAATGGAGGCTGGCAGTCATCTTGCTGCACCACTACCCTGTCAAATGTATCCACTGCCGCAGATGCCAAACAAGCGCCACTCGCGGATGGGTGGACAGAAAATGAGTGGAAGCGTGTTTACTAGATTGCTTAATCGTGTAGCAGCACAAGGCCATGACCTTCATATGCCCCTGGATCTTAAAGTTTACCGGGCTAAACATGGTACAAATCGCTACATTACCGTCAAGTATTTGACTGCAAATGTTTGGTATGGAGTACTTTATCTGCTTTAAACCTTGGCTGAAAATACTGTAGCTATGTTTAACTTAAAAATGTTGCTCATCCCTTTGGGGAAATTATCTGGAACATAACTTATATGTCACTTCAGTTTGGAGGAAGGATGGAGATTTGAGTACAGTCCAAGCTCTTCTATTTTATTCAATACTTTCATGCTTTGACTAAACGTCTGTTTTGTAGGAGGGACTTTGGTTTAACTGTTGTAAATTTGTACATATTGCAGGGACGACAACAGTTTTAATTTTGTTTGGCTTCTAAGGCCAAGAAAATCCTCGATTTTTCATCTCCCTCCCTCCCTCCCTCCCAAAAATGGAGTCTCGTTTGATTTGATTTGATTTTAATTTTTTAAATAATAATTTTGTATTTGGTAATACTTTTTAAGTAGTTTGCAATATTAGCTATTGATCTAAAAAAAAAATAATGATTTCTCCAATTAATAGAAGAAAAAAACAAATGGAGTATTTCCTTGTGTGAACTGCCTCTCTCTCTAAGCTCTCTTTCACACGCGGATCTCAAAGAAAGTAAAATTTCACTTGTAGCAAATTGTTTTTTAATTATTTATTAGTGTATTCAAATGTATGTATATTATTAAGGAAGAAAAATTATTAACTGCGATTAGTTTATTTTATTTCAGCAATACATATATATCTAGCTACCAACTCTAGCTTATCTACACTTTTAATTTTCAAATTCCAAATTCATCATCATAAAAATTTTAAATTTCAAATTCATAATCCCTCAAATTCCCTAATAATATTGAAACATGTCATCGTGCCTGCCTTAGTAAATCTATCTTCTGGTCATTATTTAATAATTACTCTCTTTTCTCTTCTACATAATATTATTCATGAATCTCAAATTCCTAAACTCAACCCCAATATGGTGGATATCTACTACAAATGCCTTCTTCCATCTTCCCAACCCAAGAATCTTCCAACTCTTCACCATTAGCAGCATTGCAACCTTAATATTAGGCACGGCCATGATCATTGGTGGACGCCGCCTCGGATTCCGGTGGACCATCTACTACGGCAGTTCAATAACTACACTAGTGGTGCTGAATTGGATTATTTGTGTAATTTCTGCCGTTGCTTTAAGCAAGAAATTCCGAAATCAACATATGTTGCCTATAGCAAATAGTGATCAACAACTTGTGGTACAAGAACAAAGTCCCCATATCAATTCATTTGATGGTGGTGATCAAAGGGATATAAAATTACTAGTGACAAAGGCAACTAAATTTACAAATGAGAAGTTGATTCTTAAAAGATCATTTTCTTTGCCTTTGCTTAAGATTGTAGCACACAAAAGCAAAATTAATCGTATTTTAAGTTTTTAGTGTTGAAGGAATTTTCATTGTATAAAATGTTGGGTTTTTATTTTTCGGGTTTTGCTTTTCTTGTGGTTTCATTTTTGTATTGAACTTAAGATAGTAATAGGTCTGGGTCTGGGTTGGTCAATAAGAGAACTCTTCTCGGTGAGAGCTACTAGTAGTTTTGGTTTAAGCGGTTTCATTCCTATTGGCTCGGCACAGAAAAAACTGTTCACTAAGCTTATCTTTCTACAACTAAATTCTTAATTAATATTAAAATTATATTTAAAAATATAAAATTATCTTTAAAAATCGTAATTTTATAAATGTATCTCTTCTTCTTTCCCATACACTGGGATGAATTTGGCTCTTCGATATATGTGCACCTTCATTAAGGTTCATCCCATACATAGTTATTATCTCTTGGGTCACTGTTGGGCTCTTTATAGCCCACCTAAACATTAGCTTGACGGGAATTTAACTGATCACTCGGAGACATTAAACTCCTATACTAAATACACGTCATTTTAAAATACAATAATACCCCTTTCATTAAGATAAATATTATTTTTAAAAAAATTAATTTGAAATATTTTTAAATTATAAATTAACATGATTCATTTAAGTTTGAATACAATAAATTTTATAATTAGTAGTACTTTTTAATTAGTTAACCTTAATTCGAATTATGTGGGGGTCTTTTGCTTTTGCCAGATCTAGACGTTGCGACCTTTTGGTTCGTCGGTATTATCAAAAAGTCTCATATTTATGCTACTGTTACCGATGATTTTATTATCTTAGACCACGAAGACCGTAGTCGTGCTTTTGGTTTTTAATCCCATCATCATATTGATAATAAATCTCCTCATACTCTATCATCACTATGTTTGTTTGCAAGAATTATACTTGGAATATGACTATTAATCCCAAGTATATTTTTTGTTTTCAAATTTAGGTCTAGGAATTATAAAATAGTTTAATAGTCTTATAATTATAATTATAATTATGGTATTATAATCATAGAATTAATAGTCTTGGGACTATAATCCTTGCAAACAAACATAGTTGGAGTCGTATCGTAGTGAAAAAAAATAATGTTGTGATTCTTGCTCAAAAAAATAAAAAAACCGAACGTGTTCGAGTTATTGGCTCGTCTGATCCAATGAATTTATATCAATTTTAAGTTTGAAAATATTTAAAATTGACTTTTGAAAAGTCAATAAGAACAGATGGAGTTTGGAACAGAAAAGGAAATATTTAGAAATTGATATTTTCACAATACTTTTTGATATTTCCACATGAAAAGTGTTGTTATAGATATATAACGACGGCAAAAGCCGTCGCTATAAGATCTATGGTGACGATTTTCATGTGAAAATATTATTTTTTGTTGTTAATTTATCAGTTTCCAAATATTTAACATGTGTGCATTCTAACAAATCTTGGGTTACCCTTGGGCTTGATAACCACCTACAAAGCCTGTAACTGAAAGTCCACTTTAGTCTCAAAACAACGACGTCATTCCATAAATTTTCAATTTTAACTCACTCAACGACGTCGTTTGAAGAAATTTTCAGTTTCTCGCTTCACTGTCTTCTTCACTCACCCTCCAATTATCACAAACAAGGCAAACCCTAAAAAAGTTCTCTCCCACACCGACAGACACAGAAAACATAGTTACAGTGAGGGGAACCAGATCCGCCATGGACGGGTCATTAACGGTGCTCATCGTTGAAGAACCCGGAAATTCGGTTGACCCGGCTGCCGAAAATAGAGAGAGAAAAAAAGCAGCTACATCAGTAGAAGAGCTAGTGGCAAAAGCTATAGCTCCTGTGAAGAGGGAATATCTACTTCCTCCACCTATTAGAACTTCCATTAAAGATCCCCCTAAGGACGCCGTTTCTGACACCAAGTCTTCCCCACAGCCACCTCTTCTGAAGGAGAAGAAATCCAAACGCCAAATAAAAAGGGAACGCCGTCAGGTACAAGTTACTTGAATTACACACACACACACACACACACACACACACATATATATATATATATATATATATATATATATATATATAACTCTGTTATTGCTTGAAGAGGTCAAATGTGCTTGAAATTTTAATGGGATTTTACTGAATTACTAAAATGATTGAGACAATTTTTACCTTGGCTTAAGAGAATCCGTTAAGTAGACTATTTTTTGGTTGTTTAGGCTTAGGGTAATCCCAAAAAATATAGATATAAGCATCAAAACCCTTAGAGATGATTTATGGTTTACTTTTTGTAAATGGGATAAGTGTGTTTTTTTCCCCCTTATTTTCTTTATGTGGGTGTTAAGTTCATATATTGAGATCCATGTGAGTTGTAAAAAAGATATTTATATATGTATACATGGACATGATCCAGAACCACTGTTGGCTGTGGCTCATGTCCCAACCAACCCATCGTTAGCCGTTCATTGCGATCTTGAATGACCCATAATATATATATATATATATATATATATATATATATATATATATATATATATATATATATGAAGCACTGCTGACATGGCTCATGTCTCAGCTAACCCATCGTGAGCTGTTCATTGCGATCTTGAATGGCCTATAATAGAAAGGCCCCATTACTATCTGCAAGAACTTCTTGGGGATAGTTTTTAACTCAATTTTTTCTCTTTCATCAATTAAGTTCTAAAATTCAATAATTTTTTTTGTTACAAATTCAAAATTGTCAATCTATATATCATTAAAACGCTCTCCTCAATATCTTCAAAATAAGATTCATAGTTGATATGTTTTAGTGTAGTTAAAATATCAAAATTTATATTCAAAGTTTACAATAGTGTATTTCAAAATACAAAATTTTAACTTAAATTTTGGTGATTTTAGCTGAAAAAATATATCAACAATAGATCTTATTTTGAAGATCTTGACGAGAGCTTTCAAACGATATATAGATTGATAATTTTAGATTTGTAACAAATAAATTATGCAATTTTAAATTTTGGTTGGAGAAATAGAAAAAATTGGGTTAAATGAGTGGTTTGACTTTTAATGTAAAAAGTTATTCGCAAGAAGTTCTTGTGGATACTAATAATCCCACTTTAATCTCAGCCATTGCTATTTGAGATGAACGATAGGAGATGGGTTGGTTGGGAAATGATCCACTGGCTATGGATCATCTCCCATATATATATATATATATATATATATATATATAGGAGATGGGTTGGTTGGGAAATGATCCACTGGCTATGGATCATCTCATATATATATATATATATATATATATATATATATATATTTTACTGTGTTGCATCTTGTTCACAATGTCATATTTACTTATTAACTAATCACAATGAATTATTTGCAAACCTTGTAGGATCAGAAGTCTGTGCTTCATCTGTGTCCTGAAGTGGCAAAAAGTGGAAATGTTAATTCTTGTCCTTACAGCGATAAGTGCCGCTTCAGCCATGATCTAGAGGCCTTTAAGGCTGAGGTAAAAAAGCAACAATTACAAACTGAGGTTTTTCTAATCAGCTCGTTATGCTGAGATTAATATTTTTAAAATGCAGAAACCAGCAGATTTAGAGGGCAATTGTCCTTTCTTAGAAGAAGAAGGACCATGCCCTTATGGGTTGGCCTGTAGATTTTCTGGTACACATAAAGATGATATTCATGCTGGAACTGTGGGTGTTAAGAAGAGGGAATCGGAGACAAATGGGTTGAAGAAAGATGTTCAGAAACTTTTGTGGAAAAACAAAATGAAGTTTCCCAAGGCTGATGGAAAACTGAAAATCCTTGGACTTCTGGTATAATCATACACATGAAGTACCTCTTTTCTTATCTTATTGCTTTGTTTCTATAGTCTTATCTTATTGTTCACGCGGAGGATACAAATGCATTATATCTACATTATACACAAATGATGAATTTATCTGTGTGACCTACTTTGATATATTGTTAATCTTATATTTAAATAGCAGGGACAGGCGAATTCCAAGAAGAAAAATTTGGCAGATAAAGACGAAGGCAATCAAACTATCGCAGATGCTTCACATACTATTGATGAAAATGGTTGTAGTGAAGTGGTCAATGACTTGGTTATCGAATTTGAATGCTCTCCTGAAGTGCTAGAAGAAAATGATGATATAGATAACACATTTGTGCCTTATGAGCTTAGACCCCTAAAGAAAGCCAAATCATCAATAGATGAGAGTCATTCATGTGAAGTAAATAATGGTTCGTTTATTTCAATAAGTTGTTTTTCTTTCATTCAGCTATATTATTGTTTATCAAAAATTATGAAGCTTTGGCATTTGTATATTGCAATAGGTTCAAGTGTCCAGCAGAAAGAGCTTGAGGAAAACTGCGAACAAGTAACCAAAACTGGTCATACTCTTACACAAACAGATGGAAGCCTAAAGTTACACCCGCGTGAAAAGAGGCTTGTTGATTTTAGTGACAAGCTCTATCTTGCGCCTCTGACTACTGTTGGAAATCTTCCTTTTCGAAGGCTTTGCAAGGTGTTAGGTGCTGATGTGACCTGTGGTGAAATGGCAATGTGCACTAATCTCTTACAGGTTTGTAGTTTTTTTACATACCATCATTTTGTGTTTGGATAATAAGGTCCAAAATGACAGCTGGTGTAGAATATACATGCTTCTAATTTCTAAATGTTTATAAAACTGCCATAGTATGAAGGCTTGTTAATACTATGAAATGAGCAAGTTATTTTCTTTATCCATTTTGTGCTTATATGTTATGCACTATATTTTCTACAATTATACTTTAGTCACTTGCTCATCTGATTTTTGCCTCTGCTAAATGTTTAGTGCCTTGATCCTTCTTACCAATTATTAGTTTGAAAAGACAAAGAATATTGAATTCTCTTTTGTGCATGTCTGTTGGAATTATCATACTCAATTGGTAAATGAACATATGATATATTATTATATTTATTTATATATATTATATGCATATTACTCTTAGGGTGAAAATGGAACAATTAGATATTGCATCTCTATGATAGAAACTGCAAGCAGTTATGGGTTTTAGCATAATTATTGTTGGTCTTTTTGTCCTATGCAAGACTTTAAAGTTTTATGGTCCTAAACTATTGTGGAATTTAATCATAGGGCCAAGCATCTGAATGGGCACTGCTTAGGCGTCATTCATCTGAGGACTTGTTCGGTGTTCAGATATGTGGGGCATATCCAGATACAGTTGCACAAACTGTTGAACTTATAGATCAAGAATGCACTGTGGATTTCATTGATATTAATATGGGGTGCCCAATTGATATTGTGGTTAATAAGGGTGCTGGATCAGCTCTACTTACAAAACCAATGAGAATGAAAAATGTCATACAGGTAGCTTCCAGCACAATGGACAAGCCAATAACTGTCAAGGTATGTACTAATGTTCAAGTTAATGCTACTTTGAGGCAAATATTTGCGTGTCTTTGCTGATTAATATTTATAAACTGGGGAGGTTTTCACCTCTGTTTCTACCTTGAATGATATTTTAATATGCTTGTCAGGTGCGCTATATTATGCACTGTGTTGATGTAAATATTTGAACTTTATTTTGCTATCTGCTTGTGATATTAACTACAGTTATTACTTCTTTGTAAATCTTATTGAATTTTTTGTTCACTAGGTACGAACAGGTTACTTTGAAGGGAGAAACCGCATTGACTCTATAATAGCTGATATTGGGCACTCGGGGGCCAGTGCGGTAACTATACACGGTCGATCACGTCAGCAACGCTACAGCAAGCTTGCTGATTGGGATTACATTTACCAGTGTGTAGAAAATCCCTGATGCATTGCAAGTCATGGGAAATGGAGATGTTTTTTCTTATTTGGACTGGAACAAGCACAAGTCCGACTGCCCTGAGCTTTCTACATTCATGATTGCTCGAGGGGCATTGATTAAGGTTTGTTGCTAGAGCTTCACTTTGCAAGTAAACATATCCTCCAAGAATATATCTAGGATTTCCATCTGATATTTTATATGATATGTGCCTGTGAACCCATTCTCATGTTCCGAATATCATTTTCCGTATTTGCAGCCCTGGTTATTTACTGAAATTAAGGAACAGAGGAACTGGGACATCACTTCTGGAGAACGACTAAATATTTTAAAGGATTATGTACGTTTTGGCCTTGAACACTGGGGTTCTGATTCAAAAGGAATATATGATTCATATGATATTACTGCATGATAGATATTACCATTATTTTTATAAAGCTAGTCACTCAAGTAAAAATGCTAGTGTTTGCTTTACCCGGTTTTATGGCCCTTGCATTCTTTTGTTAAACTGACTAGAAGGAGTTCAAGCTGGTGCTGGTAGCTGTAACTGGGATTTACTTTTTTTCCTTCTTAGCTTTTTTTATTTCCCAAGAATGTATCATCAGCATCAGCCTTGTTACAACAGCTACTACATAACTATTCATTTGCTTCATATGGATGCAGGTGTAGAGACAACTAGACACTTCTTGTTAGAATGGCTTAGTTACACATATAGATATATCCCAGTAGGTCTACTAGATGTTATCCCTCAACAACTGAATTGGCGACCGCCTTCATACTTCGGCCGTGATGATCTTGAGACCTTAATGGCCTCAGATTCTGCAGCAGACTGGGTAAGCAGTTTCTTTCAGTTTGGTTGTAGAAGGATCTGTTAAGCTAACTAGTGTATTTTGATATTATGATAGTAATTATGTCACAATTACTCTTAAGGTAATATAATTACTTTTTTGTTCTTTGTTATTCTTTCACAGATTAGGATATCCGAATTGTTACTTGGCAAGGTTCCGACTGGATTTACATTTACGCCAAAGCATAAATCCAATGCTTATGACAGAGCAGAAAATGGCTAATTTCTAGCAATCAACTCGTTATGGCTATACTTGAAGTAACTTCTGCTACTTTGAAATGTTTATGCAAGCTATATCAAGGATTGCTTATATGGGGATGAATGCTGGTGCTCACAAAATACAGTGATTTATGTCATGTTAATTACATTGAGACGCTATGTTAGGGAAGTTGCTTTGTTGATGGAGCCAGAACTTCGAAACTAAATTCTTCTTCCAACCACTATGCCTGCTCTTTTTAGGGACAATAGGAGAATTAACTTTTAACTGTGAGTCAAATGTGTAACTTGAGTTTTTATTAAGAATTATTCTTTTTAAGTTTTAGGATCCCGCAGTTTTGGAAGTAACTCTTTTAGGCATATCATTGTTTACAGAGTTATGATAATGACATACTTATATCTCAAGTTGGACTGCTTTACTACTTACTATTGTGCACTAGCAAGTTCTTTCCTGTCAAGTTATGAATTAGTTTCTGTTCAGAAATATGTTATGATATGATTTCAGAATTTCCTTATTTAATAGTCAGTCCTCTGTAAATTTGATTATTTAATACTATTAACAAATAAAAAAATTTCAATATTCTGCTACTATTTTTTCCACTTGTGAACCCCCACTATTCCATTACATCTTCCATTTCAATCCATTCGGATTTCATATACAGGACAGATTATCATTCAAAGCTGATTGCATGACTCATAGGAGCATCACAAATTCATGATATTTGCAAAACCTTCCAAACCCCTTCAGGAATAAAAACGTAAAACAATCATTACTGCTCAAGTACAAGGCCGTCAATAGTATACTGAGGTGGATTGGTATTGTTACAACTATGTAAAGTTCTTCCGGAAGAAGCATTTGTAGTTTACTTCCTATTTTTCGAATTTCAAGTAAACATTAATTGTTTAATTTTTAATATTATTCCAAGACTATATTTATTTGTAAAAATTATAATATCAATGTGATTATAATCTCAAGACTATTAATCTTAGGATTAAATAATCTTAATCACGTGTTTATTTTTATAGGATTATTTATGAAATAATTTAAAATAATTCTATGTTATATTTGTTTTTTTAGAATTAATTAAAGTACTTGATTAAAAAATATCGTTTGGACTATTATACCCTTACTAATAATAACATATTTTAAACTTATTTTTACATAAAAAAAAATATTTACTGATTATACCCACACCCACACCCAAAAAAAATTATATTTTCTGATTATGTATACTACACTCCAACCCCGTCCACCCCCACCTCTACCTCCACCTCCCAAAAATAATATTTGTTAATTATGTATACACTCTCACCCCGCTCATCCCCACCCCCAAAAATAATATTTACTGATTATGTATACACTCCCGTCCACCATCCCCACCCCCCACTCCGAACCCCAAAAAAAATAATATTTACTGATTATTTATACACTCCTATTCCCTACCACCCTTAACCCCGCCATCCCACCCCACGCCCCCCCACCCCCACTCCCACTCCCACCCCCACCCCCACTCCAACCCCAAAAAAATAATATTTAATAATTATGTATACATCCCACCCTGACCCCCCATCCCCTGCCCTCCCCAAAAAAATAATATTCACTGATTATATATATCCAAACCCAAACCCAAACCCAAACCCAAACCCAAACCCAAACACATCATCATATATATCCACACCCACCAACACCACCACAAACCCAAACCCAAACCCAAACCCAAACCCAAACCCAAAAACATAGTTTTCCTTGCCACAAATTCACAACCTTCCCTGGTAAGAGATCACTGGTAGATAAAAGTAACACAAAAATTTATTTGATGCATGCCCTGCGGTCATTATCAAATGGAACAAACACAAATTTGGAGAGCAGGTAAAAATAAACTAGAGATATTCTATATCATATCTCTAAATACCAGACTTGAAATTAAATTAAATCCGCACAACGAACTCACAAAGGAGGTGAAAAATTAAACAATGAGAGGGGAATCTATGAAGTTCATAACCCATTATCAATAACATCATAATAATATAACTCATGAATTCCAGATTACATTCCCACAAGGGACGCAGGAGACCAAAATTGTCCTAAATCAATTGAGCAAAAATGTATAACTCAAAAACTAATGTGTTTGTATCATTCTGACTCACCTCATCCCATGTAAGAAACACCAAGTTCAGTTTCAATTGTCACCAGAAACCATAAACTAGCAGCATCATAACCATTATATCCAGCTATTAAGCAGCAACACCATCTTCCTCTTTAATTATATTTATATTATTCCGTACCTCATTTTTAGTTCCTTGAATCCATCCTTCATCAATGGATTCTATGCTTCCACTCAACCCATCATCCAAGAAATCACCAACCCTTTTCACTTTTCCAGTAGGAAGCACAGGATACTTCCCAGAAAAGCAAGCATAACAAAAGTTTGGAGAATCATTTCCCAGAAAATTTTTCATGCTCTCAATTGGCAGAAAAGCAAGTGAATCCGACCCAATATAATCCCTAATTGCCTCCACACTCATCCTATTTGATATCAGCTCCTCTGAGCTAGGGGTATCCACTCCATAATAACAAGATCCAATAATAGGTGGGCTTGCAATCCTCATGTGAACTTCTTTAGCCCCTGCCTCCTTTAACAACCTAACAATTTTTGAAGAAGTAGTCCCCCTCACAATTGAATCATCCACAACCACAACCCTTTTCCCTTCCAAAACTGCTCGCACCGGTGACAACTTAAGCTTAACCCCAAAATCCCTAATCTTTTGTGAAGGCTCAATAAAAGTCCTACCAACATAATGCGACCTAATCAACCCTTGTTGAAATGGCACCCCTGATTTTTCAGCATAGCCAAGTGCAGCTACAACCCCAGAATCTGGCACAGCAATCACAACATCACATTCAACGGGCGCCTCAGTGGCAAGTATTTCCCCAAATTTACGGCGAGAATCATAAACAGACCTCCCAAAAACAATTGAATTAGGCATAGCAAAATAAATATGCTCAAAGATACAAGCTTTGGGTACTACATGTGTCAATAAACATAGTGATGATTGAACACCAGTTTTATCCACCACAATTACCTCACCAGGACTAACTTCTCTCTCATAAGTAGCCTCAATCAAGTCCAACGCACAGGTCTCAGAAGCAAATACAACAGCCCCATTGCTCCTCCGACCCATCACCAATGGGCGAAACCCAAATGGATCACGAACCGCAACCAATTTCTCTTCTGTTAAAAACACCATAGAATAAGCTCCCTCGAGCTTCCCACAAGCCTCAACAATTCTTAGAAAAAAGGGTCTTGCTTTAGATATAGCAATAAGATGCAACACCACTTCAGTATCAGAGCTAGTAGTAAAAATTGAACCATTATCTTCAAGCTTTGATCTAAGAGCTTGATAATTCACCAAATTACCATTGTGGGCAACACCAACTGACCCGTATCGGTACCTAGTGACGAAAGGCTGCACATTTTTCAACATGGAGGCGCCAGCGGTGGAGTAACGGACATGCCCAATTGAAGAATCGCCAGGGAGTTGATCGAGTTTCGATTGATTGAAGACTTCAGAGACTAGCCCGACGCCGGTGACGGAGTGGAGCACCTTTTCATGAACGGAGACTATGCCGGCTCCTTCCTGACCGCGGTGTTGAAGCGCGTGCAGGGCCAAGTAGCAGAGGCGAGAGGCTTCTGGGTCGCCGTAAATTCCGACAACGCCGCACTCTTCCCGAGGTTTGTCGTCATTATCAAAGACATGGTCATCTGGGTTTTGTTTGTTTGAGGAGATAACGTCGGAGATGGGGATTTTGGAGAAGGATGTGAAGAGGGATTTGTTGGTTCGGTAAAGTGAGGGTTTTGGGTTTAGGGTTTTGGAGGAAAGAGAGAAGAGGAGGTTCGATGGGTTTTTGGAGGAAAGAGAGTAGGGCTTATTGTCCAGAGGTGGTGATAGAGGAGAGAGATTGGTGGTGCTTGTGGCGGCCATGGGAGGAAGAAGGACAAAGATTACACACAGAAAACACACAAAAAGTAAGTGGGCTGTGAATAGCCAAACTGGTACCTCAGGTTTTGGTCATTTATACTACTAGTAATATTTTAACAGGATTCATATTCATAGTAAATAGTCCCACGTTTATTTGAGAAATCTTATGAATATATTATTTTTATTAGCGAAGATAGTAATTCTCTTTATAATCTATAATAATTTTAGTCTAATTTAAAATTTAAAAATAATATATATTATAATTTTATATGTGGATTATTTTATTATGAATTACATGAATAAATATAGTTAATAATATTTTAATGATGTATTTCTTATTAAATGCCATATATTAATATATATCACAATTATAAATCGACAAAAGAACTGATGTTCTAGCCTAACTGGTCATTTATACTAATATTTTAGCAAAATTCATATTCTTGTCTTATTTAAATAGTAAATAATATCACGTTTATATGGAAGATCTTAGGAATATGTTATTTAGTAAAGATATTAATTCTCTTTATAATTTATAATAATGTTATACTAATATTTTAACAAGATTCATATTCATATCTTAAATAGTAAATAATCTCACGTTTATATGAGAAATCTTAGGAATATATTATTTTTATTAGTGAAGATAGTAATTCTCTTTATAATTTTAGCCTAATTTAAAATAAAAAAATAATAATGTATCTATTTTGCTGTGACTATTATACACTTTTTTAATGTCAATTTTATAGTTAATTTCATCTAATAAAATTGTAAAACTATCTAATGTGATGATTGGCAATGCAAAGAATTAGGAGAGGAGGATTAAATGGAACAAATTTCATCAATTTTTTTTATATTTTTCATCAAACGAGTGACATATTTTTTGTTTTAATTTATTCTTAATATGATACGAGAATCTCATGATTATTAGTCAAACAAACATACTAGTAGTTTCTAGAGATATAGGTGTGGAATCTAAAGGGAGAAAGAACCAGATTCTTTCCAGCAATTTTGGAACTGAAGTGAGGCTTGCGTTCTCATGGGCCAAGAGTTTTCGGCTAACAATCATATGGACGTCCAAGGATGTTCCACAAAAATCTTAATACTTCCGAAATCTTAACCACCAATAATTATATAGTAAAATATTATTATCCATTAAAAAAACTAAACAACATAAATAAAAATGGAAATTATAAAGACGATAGTTTTTTTTTTAATTTGTTAGGTATATATGGATCTACCCGCTAGAAGTAACATACAAAAAGGTTTCTATAAAAACTAAAAAGGTGACAGACAGAAAAATAGTCAATATATTTAAAAGAAGATAAGTATTAATTATTGGAAACTGATATTTTTATAATATTAAAATAATATTTTCACATGAGTTTCTCTCATATATATAGACATAACGGTAAGATCACACACTCACTATTCATGTGAGAGAGATCATGTGAAAATATCAAAAAAAAATTTATGTAAAAATATTAGTACCCTTAATTATTTTCTCTTATAATTTTCATTAACAATGGTATATATATTTCTTTTTATTTGAACAAAGCCGTGGATTTATCAATTTGGATAGGAGGCGTGGCAACAATGTCATCTTTTTCATTTTTCTTTTTTTAAAATCTCCACCTTAGAGGAATATCGTAAAATAAATTTCATAATGGAAACTAGCAAAAAAAAAACAAATAATAATAATAATAAATAAATAAATAAATTCATAATTGAGATCAAGAATTTGATTCATAATGATAACTCACACCGACTGCGAGAAAGAAATAAAGTCTCAAATTAATAATTAATGATAATAATAATAATAATAATAATAATAATAAATTAAAACCAGAGAACTATTAATATTTAATTGCTTAATTATTTGAAAAGTGAAGTAAAGGGAGGAAAAAACAACTTGTAGAAGAAGAAATTAATACATATGTCCTATAGAATATTGTTTTCATCGTTTAGTTGGTTCAGAGGTGATCCCAGTTAGCTAGAGAGCTTCTTATCTTCTCAATCTAGTTTTCCAACCTTGTGTACCTGAAGAAAAATTAAGTAGATTCGTCAATAACGACTTCAATAATTGGGTATGTATATATATATATACGATATATACAATATATATATATATATATATACATACCCAATTATCAAGTCATTATCGATTTAATCTACTTAATTTTTCTTCAGGTACACAAGGTTGGAAAACTAGATTGAGAAGATAAGAAGCTCTCTAGCTAACTGGGATCACCTCTGAACCAACTAAACGATGAAAACAATATTCTATAGGACATATATATTAAACGTTTTTGGGGATCAAAAATTACAAGACAATACCTTTAATTTTTTTTATTTTAATTTAGTCATGCAAGTATTATCAAACTGCACCACCTCCCTAATAGTAAATAATGTGATTCAATAGTAAATTATGTGAATCAATAGTTCTGTATATATGAAAATACGAATTACGAAGATAAGACTCTATTTATACCTCCATTTTTAACTTATTCATGCAAGTATTATCAATCTTGCACTAACTCCCCCTAAGAAGTAACAAAAATGTGAAACAATAGTATACACATGTGAACAAATAGTTATAATCATGTGAAATAATAGCAATCAATTACTCATTTATCCGATTAAATACCCGATTGGTCAATATAATCTCCAGACATCAATTATTATCGAAATAAATGTCGATTTTCACTAAGACAAATAATTCCAACACAATGAAACTATTTTTATCAAAAATATAAATTTTGAAATTTCAAAGTTTGACTTTTTCCAAAAAAGTCAACTGTTGACTTTTTAATAAAATAGTAAAATCCGGAAAATTTTGTGTTTATAGTCTATTTTTAATAATTTCATCGTTCCGGACTCAAATATCACGTTCGCGTCTCCAAATTCAACTCCGAGCACAACTTCAATTTTAATAACATTCATCATTAATATTATAACTCACAATATTTACCAACCAGGTCGTTAAAGTGAAAGAGGGGCTTTCCAATAAGGATTTCTCCCTATCGGCCTTGATTAGGTGACCAAACCTCTCCTCGATGTAACTTCTAGACATTGTAAATATTGTAATTTAATAATATGAATAACTTTGCCGTCTCAATTATTGATTTAATAAAATTACATATTATGCAGATGATGATTGTGTGACAATAATCGAATCAATAATACGAGATATGACGCAGCAATTATCGTAGCAATAATTGAGTACAACCGAGTGACTTCTCACATAAGCATCAATAATCAATACCAGTATGCTACTTATGCAACTAACGCCAGACATTGTATTTTTTTATTATCGAGTAGTTCAACAATTATTAATGGTAAAACTTCGTAGTTATTTTCATAAATATATATTTGTCATTTCTCAATCCGATAATAATTTCATTTGTGGGATCCACCAATGATCGCGCCATTGTATTTAATATTCCTCGCTAAAACGAATATTCTCCCACCAATCGAATATAATATAACAACTTGCATACTTTGCAGAATTTATAAATACTACCTACAACTATAATATTATAACAAATTCATTCCATAATATTCAAAAATGATAATTATAGAAAAATCATCTTTATTCATAAAAGTTGGGGTCTTACATTGGTGATGCCGGTTGGAGAAACAAGTTCCCAAGTCCCATTGCGAACAAGGGCATCATACTCTTCGGACATAGCTTTGCGCCAGTTTGAGTCTTTGAGGGCCTGGGTAACAGATGTGGGTTCTGAACTGGGTGAAGAGGCTAAGTGTGTGTGGAGATTGAGTTTTTGGACAGGTTTCGTGATATGATTTTTGGCTCGAGTAGTCATGGAATGGCGAGGAGCTAGTGTAGAGACTTGGTGTGAGGCAGGTTGTAAGACCCCAACTTATTATTAATGAAATTTAATTTTCTCTATTTATTATTTTGAAATAGTAAGGGTTGATTTGATTAATGTGGATAGTTATGGGTAAAATACGCAAATATTTCAAAATAAGCAAGTGGTTATAAAATATTCTTTGTTGTCGGGGAATATTCGTTTGGTCGTGGAATATTAGATCTTTTCGGAATATTCGTGACGACTACCAACAGCCATGTGTGGGACCCATGCTTGAAAGCGATTGGATGAAGAAAACGACAAATATAAGTGGTTTAAAAATAATCTACAGTAGTTGTTACCAGTTTATCTTGTTAAAATACCCCGGTGGTTAAAACACAAGATGATACCAGTATTGCACCAATTATTGATTCTTACGTAAGAAGGCACTACTCAATAATGGTTACAGAGAATTATCGCTCAAGATTTTATTAATAATTGTTGCGTTGATATTTTATATTTTTGTTGTTTCAATAATTGTCATTACACGGTATTTTTCATTATCGAAGCAATAATTCATATTATCCGAATAATATTATTAGATAACATTATTGGCAATGTCTAGAAAGTTACATACAAGGAGAGGTTTGGTCACCTAATTCAAGGTGGCCAAGAAGGAGAAATTCTTATTGGAAAGCCCTCTTCCTCGAACTGGCCTGTCATAATATTGTGATTCGTAATATTATTTGTGAATAATTAATTATTGATTCATATGATGAGAAAAATATTGATTTTATGCTTAATATAGATGGAGAAAATTTTATTGTGACAATTGTTGAAAAATTGAAATTTTATCTTTTCTCGATAAAATAAATATATTATTATATTTTAATAATATAATAATGGTGATATTTTTACAACGAATGTGGGATATATGAGTATCTGAGGAGGATGAGTATTTTTGTTGCAATAAATGTTTAAAACATGTTAAACATGTCGGTGGACCCCATTTATTGATTGAAATTTGATTATAGCACAGTAAAATCGCATGGTTTGTGGATTTGATCAATTTCATTTGGAATTTGGAAAAACTTTCTTACGCAAAGTTGTAGAGAATTGAATTTTCTATAAAAATCTTGGGATTCGAATTTTACGATAGAAGGGCTATTTATTATGAATTATTGAAGTTATGAAGCTCAAAATAATTGATTTTTGGAAGTTTAAAATATTTTAAATAATAAAAACGTTTTTGTTTGTTTTGTGGGCTACAACATGTGCAAAATGAGCTGAGATCAGATCTAAGAAGGTTGGCGTAGAAATTTTAATATATATATTAATATTTTATTAAATTTTTCGCTTTTAATTGTTCTAAGCATTTTTCCTATAAATAGGTGCTTAGGTTAGAATTGAAAATCACACCGTAAACTGAAGTTTTCTCTCTATATTATCGAGCGTATTCTTGTGAGTATTTTGAGTATACTTTGAGTATTGCTATACGGTCCAAGTCCAAGTCATAGCCTTTATATCAGGTGTTTAATTTAGAGTACCGATCTTTCAAGTAAGGGATATTTTTTTTTTCAGTAATGATATTATTTCTTCAATATCATTATCTTTGAAATATTGATCCAAGTTTTTATCAAATTTGGAACTTTTGGTGTCTGAGTTCTTATTCACGATATCAAGACTATTCACGATATCTGATCTTATTCATTTAATACTCAAGACTATTCATCGAAAAATGAAAATTTCTTCTTTTTGTCCAAAATATCTACTATGGATACTAGCTTTGATTGTATCCATGTTTTGATCATTCTTGAATTTTACACCACTGTGATTATTTTTGAGGTATTTTGGACGTGGATAAAACAAAGTACTTAATCCTTAATCCTTAATCCTTGTCATTTTGTTTCACCTTTGGATTCGCTTTCTTTAAAATATATTTTCATAATCTTGATCTTAAATGATGATATTATGGAATATCTTGGCTGTAGTGCAAAGATGAATGATTTCTGAAGAATATCTTTGGCCTGTAGTGCAAAAAGATGAGCAGTGTTTAGATGAACATGACTAATCGATGAATATCTTTGGCTCTGTAGTGCAAAGATGAATATTTGATTCCAGATATATATTGATTGATGTTACTGAGGATAAAAGATAGACGATGAACTTTTAAATTCATACATGAAGATAGTAGTTTGCATTCTCTACTTAACTCTTCTAATGAATTTTATTTCATGCTTGAATATTGATTTAAAATTTGTCATTTATTGTATTCTATTAGATTTTTCCTGTTGAAGACTAACGATAATTTGTTCAGATATTATCTTAGTCATAATATTCTTCTTGGGCTAGTTGAGCTCACCCTTTTTCCTTTTTGTTCCATTTTTTTCTTCAAGAGAGTAGAATATATATGCGAAATGCAGTGGGGGTATGGAATGAAGGTTTTAGAAAGAGTTGTTTAGTAGTCCTCACCATTTTGTAAAATAATGTATCAATAAATGTGATGAGGATTTATTTGAGTATAGATATTATGCAGAAGATAATATTTGTATTCAAACTCACAGTTTTTATTGTTGTAATAATAAAGTTGTAGTTGTTTACGTACCATGTATTGACAACTCGGAATGGGTGATGTATACCTATTTTGGGGCGCCACATGTGTTTCCGTTCTGATCAAGGTGTTCCGTTGATGGGGTGTGGAAGACATGGTTGAGTGGTGATCTACAGCAAGGGCCAAGTCCGGAGCTTGTACTTCTGGAGTGTAAGAAGGCAGTTGTGCTGGAGGAGAAATGGGAATTGTGAGAACTGGTGGAATCCAATCAGAAACTGTAGTGGTAGTAGGACGTGGTTGCTGAATGTTGAGTGTGGTGTAAGGAAATATGGATTCAACAAATTGGACATGACGAGACATGTTTTAGATGTGGTTGGTTCAAAACAGAGATAGGCACTTTGAGACAAAGAGTAACCAAGAAAGACACAGGGTGTGGACTTGGGGGCTAGTTTATGGGATGAGTAAGGACGAAGCCATGGATAACATAAGCATCCGAAAATTTTGAGTTTAGAATAGTTTGGTTTTGTTTGGAAAATTAATTCGAAGGGAGTAGAGAGGTTGAGAGTGGGGGTGTGTGACGCCCCCAAAAATAGGTATACACCACCCATCTTGGGTAGTCAGATACATGGTACAGAATTTAAATACAACTTACTAATATAACTATCGTGTACAATACGACATAAACTGTGAGGTTGAATACAAATATTGTCTACTAGAGATCATACAAACTCAAAAGGAGTCCTCATTACAATTATTATCACACTATTTCACTGTAATAGTGAGGACTACTAATGCTATCCTCTCGGACCATTACTCCGCTCCCCGACTCGTCCCCCCATTTATATTCTCATTTCTGAAGAGAACGAAATGAAGAAAGAAAGGGTGAGCTCAACTAGCTCAAGAGAAAATATAATGACTAAGATAATGCGAATAAATTATCATTAGTCTTCAATGTTGTTAAACCGATAAAATACAATAGACATCAAGTTTAATTGCAATGTAACATGCAATCCATTAAAAGAGTCAAGTAGAGAATAAAATCTACTATCTTTTATGATTTAAAAGGTTTTCATCATCAATTATAAATTTGAGACTCGACTTTAATATATAATCCACATCATCGAATCACCCCCGCACTACTACCAAGGATATTCTTTAGTATCACGACCACAATTATTCATGCACTACTGAAGAAAGAATAGTTGTGTATTCATTAATGGTCATGATCATGCCAACAACTGCTCATCAATGCACTACTGGTCACAACCACAAATTATCCATGCACTTACGGCCAAGGATATTCGTGTATTCATCAATGGTCGTGATCATGCCAACAATCGTCCCATCAATGCACTACGCCAATGAGGACTTTTACCACATCATTTGTAACATTACACGGCCAATGATTACAACCGAATAATCCTCGGTCATAATCATACCAAGTCCATCCATGCACTACGTGCCATGAGATGACTTTCAACATAATATAAACATGAGGATGATGACAATGATATAAGAATTCAATAAAACAAGTTCAAGAATTACTTTATCTCGGGAACCAATAACATCCAAATGTCAACATGATCTTTGCTTTGTAGATTAAAATTCAAGAATATCGAGAAGAATATTTTCATGAAAGGATATTGGATGAAGCGCAAATATCAAGGATATTCCACTAATTTCATGGAGTATATAAGTCAAAGTTTTAACCAATTTGGGTATAATAAAGAATGGAATAACAAAAGAAATCACCATGCATGCGGTTCTGATGTATAAAGTTATTCCAACAGAATAATAATAACGGAACCAGTCGGGTGAAATCACGCCCACGCAGGATGTTCCAATGTAATAATAAAGATGGAACCAGATCCGTAAAAACACACGAGATAGGATATTCCAACAGAATGATAAAGACGGAACCAGTCCGGTGTAAAACACATGCACGAGGATGTTCCAAATGTAATAATAAAGAAAAACTGTGTCCTGTGTAAAACACCAAGATGTAGGTAAAGAATAATAAAGACAGTAATAATAGAAGAATGTCACCAAGTATAGGGTAAACCACGTATCATGAGTTATTCCAACAGAATAATAAAAATGGAATAACAGAGGATTTTCACCAAGTATGTATAGGTATGCCACGTTTTACAAAAGTTATTCCAATGAATAATAAAGAATGGAATAATGAAGTTCTCTTCTTGAATAAGAAAGAATAACACCCTTACGGTACAACAAATAATATTCCTACCTTAGAAGAATCGAATATTGGAAAAGTGAAGTAGCGTAATACTTTTCTTCTCTCTCTATAGTTTCTCTCTCAGAGTTTCAAATGAATTAAGTAAGAAATAAATGAAGGAATGAGCTTTTATTTATAGAAAACCGAGGGTGGCTCTTGAGTCTTAACGAAGGGTCAAAATTACTCTTGGTAATATTGAAGAGACAACTACTATTTGCGAAGGGGTAATTAACCCTTGGAATACCGAAGAGGCAGTTAACTCTTGGTAATATTGAAGAGACAACTACTATTTACGAAGGGGTAATTACTATTGACGAAGGTAATTACTATTTACGAAGGTAATTACTATTGAAGAAGGTAATTACAATTGACGAAGGTAAATACTATCGATTTGAAGGTAAATACTATCTAAGGTAAATACTATCGACGAAGGTAAATACTATTCACAAAGGTAATTACTATTCACAAAGGTAATTACTATTCACAAAGGTAATTACTATTGACGAAGAGACTCTTAGATGATGACATATGTGCCCCCCCATAAAATAATCAAACTTACCACAAACGTCTCATAATGCAGACTCTTTATATGTGACGCCCCCAAAATTAGGTATACGCCACCCATCTTGGGTCGCCACTTACATGGTACATAAATTCAAATATAATATAACTATCGTGTACAATACTACATAAACTGTGAGTTTGAATACAAATATTGTCTACTAGATATTATACAAACTCAAAAGGAGTCCTCATTACAACTATTATCACACTATTTCACAGAAAAGTGAGGACTACTAATGCTATCCTCTCGACCATTACTCCGCTCCCCGACTGCGTCCCAAGCCTATGTTCTCATTTTTCAAGAGAACAAAGCAGAAAAGAAAGGGTGAGCTCAACTAGCCCAAGAAGAAATATTATGACTAAGATAATGCGTAATAAATTATCAATAGTCTTCAACAATGTTAAACCGATAAAATATAATAGACAACCGGCTTTAATCAGCAATGGAATATTCAATCCATTAAAAGAGTCAAGTAGAAAATAAAGTCTACTATCTTTTAGGTTTTAAAAGGTTTTCATAAATTTTATCACTAAGACTCAATTTTAATGAATAAACCACAATATCTAATCATCCCCGCACACACTGGCCAAGGATTTTCATCAAATTATCAATGGTCATGACTATACCGAATCATCCCCCGGTCATAATCATACCAAAAACTATCCATCATCGCATTATGTGCCAATCGAGGACTTTTATCACATCATTTATAACAAGCCATGATTATACCGAATGATCCTCGGTCATAATCATACTAAGTTCATCTATGCACGTAAGCCAAAGATAACATAATATATCATGAGGATGATGACAATGACATAATAATTCAATAAAACAAGTTCAAGAATTATTTTATCCAGAATTAGTAACGCCCAAATTGTCAACAAGATATCGCTTTTGTAGAGTAAAATTCAAGAATGATCAAGAATATTTTCATGAAAAGATATCGATGAAACGCAAATATCAAGGATATTCTACTAATTTCATGGAGTATAAGTCAAAGTTTTAACCAACTGGGTATAATAAAGAATGGAATAACAAAAGAAATCACCACCATGCATGCGAGATCGTGATGTATAAAAGTTATTCCAATGTAATAATAATAACTTAACCAAAGTCGTGAAATTCACAACCGATGTGATGATCCAAATGTAATAATAAATGTGAATAATAAACAATGGAACTAGGTCCGTAAAACACACGCATGTGATATTCCTAATGTAATAATAAATGCGAATAATAAACAATGGAACTGTGTCCTGTAAAAAACACATGCATGTGATATTCCAAATGTAATAATAAAGAATGGAATAATGTAAGAAGATCACCAAGTATAGGGGATTTCACAGATACAAAAGTTATTCCAATGTAATAAATAAGAATGGAATAACATAAGGATTTCACCAAGTATAGGTACGCCGCATATACAAAAGTTATGTATAGGTATACCACTTTTACAAAAGTTATTCCAATGTAATAATAATGAATGGAATAATGTAAGTTCTCTTCATGAATAAGAAAGAATAACACCTCTTACGGGTACAACAAATAATACCCCTTTACCGTAAAAGACACCTGATATCAAAGTAGTGAAGTACCGTAATACTTCTTCTTCTTTCTCTATAGATTTTCTCTCTATAGCTTTCTCTCTATAATTTCTCTCTGTAGTTTCAAAGTGAATTCGTAAGAAAATAATGAAGGAATGAGCTTCTATTTATAGGAAAATAGAATGCATAGTAATTAATCCATGAACCATCAGTATTGATTTACTTTAATCTGACTATCCATATTTAAAGCAAAATCTTTTAAATAAAATATAATATATTCTATTTATATAAAAACATTTTTAAAACACTATGCAAACACTATGCAAAAACACTATGCAAAAACACTACGCAACACTATGCATAATAAAATATAATATATTCTATTTATGTAATAACTTTAATAAAGTATTCTCGCTTTTATATAAAAGATGTTTCGCTTTTATTACGTTAATAATAATTAATAAAACAAAACGTCATTATCGCTTATAATAATTCATATTATTAATCGACAATAATGGAATCAAACCGAGTGACTTCTCACATAAAGATCAATAATCAATACGCGTGCTACTATGCAACCACACGACATCGCATTTTTTACTACCGAAAGTAGTTCAACAAGATCAACCAGAAACTTCCGTCGTTATTTCAATAAAATATTTTTGTCGTTTTTTTCAATCCGACAATAATTTCATTGCTAGGGTCCACCAATGATTGAGCCATTGTATTTAATATTCCCCGCTAAACCGAATATTCCCCACCAATCGAATATAATATAACCACTGATACTTTGCAAAATTTATAAATACTACCCACAACTATAATATTATCTCAAATTCACACCATAATATTAAAAATTATTTCGACAAAATTTAAATCTTTATCGATAAAACTGGGGTCTCACAATCTCCCTCCTTATGGAATTTCTCTCTAAATTAGGGTACGTGCACGGTATGATAAAGAGGTGAGGATACCTTGAATACCTTTATCGTTAAAAATATTAAATTCATCTTTGCAATCCGGCCAAAGATATTCATTAACAATTCATCTTTGCACTACATGCCAAAGATATACAACTGTAAAACCAATAATGCCGAGACGCAAATTAATTAATAGATCACGACCATTTAATTATCCATGCACTAATCGCCAAGGATATTCGTGTTTTCAATTACTACCATGATTATACCGAATAATCCTTGGTCATAATCATACCAAGTCTATCAATGCACTACTACCAAAGATGACTTTTTTACCACATCCATGAATTAATATTTCATCACGAGACTCAAATTTCAATAATTAATCCATATCATCGAATCATCCCCGCACTACGTGCCAAGGATATTCATTAGTGTCACGACCACTTTAATTATCCATGCACTACTACCAAAGATAATCGTGTATTCATTAGTATCACGACCAAAAATTATCCATGCACTACTACCAAAGATAATCGTATTCATTAGTATTACGACCACAAATTATCCATGCACTACTACCAAAGATAATCGTGTATTCATTAGTATCACATTAAATTATCCATGCACTACTACCAAAGATAATCGTGTATTCATTAAGATCACGACCACAAATTATCTATGCACTACTACCAAAGATAATCGTGTATTCACTTAGTATCACGACCACAAATTATCCATGCACTACTACCAAAGATAATCGTGTATTCATTAAGATCACGACCACAAATTATCCATGCACTATGGCCAAAGATAATCGTGGTATTCATTAAGATCACAACCACAAATTATCTATGCACTACTACCAAAGATAATCGTGTATTCATTAAGATCACGACCACAAATTATCCATGCACTACTACCAAAGATAATCGTGTATTCATTAAGTATCACGACCACAAATTATCCATGCACTACTACCAAAGATAATCGTGTATTCATTAAGTATCATCACCAAAAATTATCTATGCACTACTACCAAAGATAATTGTGTATTCATTAAGATCAACGACCATAAATTATCCATGCACTACTACCAAAGATAATCGCGGTATTCATTAGTATCACGACCACAAATTATCCATGCACTACTACAAAAGATAATCGTGTATTCATTAGTATCACGACCACAAATTATCCATGCACTACTACCAAAGATAATCGTTTATTCATTAAGATCACGCACCATAAATTATCCATGCACTACTACGACCAAAGATAATCGTGTACTCATTAAGTATCACGACCACAAATTATCCATGCACTACTACCAAAGATAATCGTGTTTTCAATTACAGTTATGATTATACCCAACAATCTCGGTCATAATCATACCAAGTCCATCTATGCACACTATGTGCCACGTAGATGACTTTCAACATAATATAAAGCACGAGGATAATGATATAAAGAATCAATCAAATGAGATAAAGGATAAATATTAAACATTTATAATATAATTTATCCAGATTCAAGAATATGCCCATGTTATCAATCACTTAATAATCTCATAATCTAATATCATTAATATTATAACAATATTTTAATCACTTAAATTTATAAACAATTTATCTCAATTGTTTACGCTTTTACCATATAATGCATTTAATCATTCAAAATGCCATACTCATAAAATATCATCACCAATTATCAAATCCTCATCAAAAAAAATATGCATATACTCTATATAGGATTCTCTAGCCATAAAATCCTATTTTCAACTTTGTTACTTCACATAACATATTTAACTCATATGTTCAGAATTAAACTATTTTCATAAAAATACCAAATCAGCCCAAAAATATTTTTTTTCTGGGATTTAGCATAATATAGTCCCATAATGAAAATATATTTTCTCGGAATTTTTAAAATTCATTTACTATTTTTCAAAAATTAATTTCTAATTAATTCCTTAAGAAATTAGCTACCTCAAGTTTAACTCCAAAATTCCCAAATCTTGGCAGGATCTTACACATGTTAACGTGAGCTTCCAGTTTAAATTTCATGGTCATCTGAGTTATAGAACTCTAAGTTAGCATTTTTCATCGGAAAAACCTAAATATTGAAATAGTCATAACTTGCTCATTTTAAGTCGAATGAGCTCATTTTTGGACAGGAGGTACTTTATACCATATACTTTCATGTCCCAAAAGGCCAGAATTTTTCTCATAATTTAAGTGGCCGAAACAGCCCCTCTAAAAATCATGGCAGCAATTTTTTCGTTTTTTGCAGCTTTGCACTCCTTTGCTAAAATCAGTCCACACAAAAATCTACAACACCTTTTCTAGTAATTCCACTTGGATTAGTTAGGTAACTCATAGATCTAACTCTAGGACTTGACCACACTCAAAAAATTCAAAATATAATAGGAGATATGGTCAATTGAATTTCATGTTACGCTTTTCACCAAAAACTGATTTTCAACTCTTTGTGATTTCTAAGAAACTTTCATGTTTTCACATACTAACCAACATAACTCATCATAAAACTTACTAATACTTCATATACCCATGATTTTCATTAGTTCTATACTTTTATTATGACTTTCATCATAATCCACGTAAAATGATCCTTTTAGTTGAAGAAATATTTGAGGGTTTAAGAAATGGGTTTTCAGATCGGGGTCAATACAAAATTCGATTTCACGCCTAAGTAGGCTAAGAATTCTTCAAGAATACGCCAGAAATTTATTAATAATAGAAATATCATTCAAAATCTGTTACTTTCATCCAAGACTTGGATAAGACGTCACATTAATACCAATCTGTGACTTCTATCCCTTAACCTAGATAAGACCTCACAATGATACCTATCAACTTGTCATCTTCATTCACGACGTCGCCTATGTAAAGTCCGCTTCAGCAGCATTCCACACAAGGAAGTCAACAACGAAAGGATCGGGCTCTTTACTTATGGCTTGATATAACAAATGATTAACTTTAGGGTTTGGTTACTTTGAATTCAGATAACAAGGTTGGTTAGGAATATGAAAGCTAACAACCTTACAAAAAGAATAATGAGTAGTTAATCAATCGTTTTCAAAAAATTACCTCAAAGGCAAGTATTTCAAAAAAGAGATAAGATCGTGAAAGTGTTTATTTGAAACAACAAGATTAATAAAATGTTGGAGGTAACGAAGGTTTCTCCCAACGAAGTTTCAATAGATAAAATCAAAGTCTAATTTTTCCTGAGTCAAATTTAAACATTGAACACAACTAGGTAGAATAAAAGAGTGGGTAGAATCGGTATCTAACACGGTATAGACTTCGCAAGAGCTTATGATTAACTTACCCGTGATAATTTTATTCGTGTTCCTCGTCACACGAAAAAAAACGCTCTCTCTTAAACCATCGGCTTTGGGTTTGTTCGGGGACACCTTTGGTGCCTCCATCCTAGTTGAATTTGTCTTTGTAAACGACAAAATCGAGCTAAGTGACCTTCTCTTCCACAATTATAACATGCTTTGAAGGCATGGCGCAATTCGGACCGATGTGTCCCTCTCCTCCGCATTTGAAGCATATGATAGGTGGTCTTTCTCCTTCCTTAACAACGGTGTCTTTGGTACGACGTCTTTCCATCATCGTTGAATCTCCTTTTCTTGAAATGTCCATTCTTATTGTTTTGGCCCCGATTACCACCAAGTGGTTACCATATCCGCCCGTTGATTCCTCCACGCTTGTTGTCACCGCTCGATGACTACTCACCGGTATTATAATTTTGCTTACCGCTTCTTTTAGTTGCGTTGACTCGTTATCGCGCTCCACTAATCGAGCCCTATTTACAACATCCGAATACAAACACGCTTTTATGAGAAATAAGATGTCGACGATCTCCGCTTCAAACCTCTTAAAAACATTCGCCATTCTCTCTTCATTATCCACCAAGTGGGACGCAAATCGTGATAACTCCGCAAATTTTGCCTCAGATTGTGACACTGGCCATATTGTTTTGTTCCAACTTGATAAACTCCACCTCCTTCATGTGGCTAATACTTTCGTGAAAGTATTTGTCGTTGAACAACTCCCCGAACTTCTCCCAAGATATCTTCAAGACAAAGAAGTTGAGTACGCTTTTACCGATTCCCACCAAGAATCCGCCTCTCCGCGCAACATAAAGGCAAGAAAAGGAACATTTTGCTTCTCTGGAGCATCCCAAGACATCAAATATCTTGGTAATCTGCTTTATCCATGCTCCGCGCGTAAGTGGTTTTGGCTCTCCTTAAACTCCGGTGGTCCCTCCTTGAATTGTTTAGCGGTGACCACCCGAGAGTTTTCCGTGTTTCCACCCTACGCTTTTGTCTGACAGAGTCGTTACCGATGTTGCATGAATTTAAAACCTCTTAAACGCATCATTCGTCGTCAATCGATCGATCGTTGTTGTTTATAAGAGGATTATCGCCATCCCCGCTGCAGACATTGTCCTCGATTATTGATCGTGGAGAATCAACAGCCTCGTGTGCTCCATTGCTATTCTCAACATTCTCGGATGCCATTTTCAAACACCGCCACAAAATAAGGGTTAATTGACATGCAACATATTATCACTATACTCTCACCGACCAATCAAATACCAAATAAACTTAGGTAGGTCATACTAACAAGGAATTCCCCGCCTCTCTCCTCCTAGTTCTTATCTCACATCTTAGCTGTGGATCATATCCTAAGCTCGATACCAACCGCGACGCCCCAAAATTAGGTATACGCCACCCATCTTGGGTCGCCACTTACATGGTACATAAATTCAAATACAACTTACTAATATAACTCGTCAGGTACAATAATATATAAACCGTGAGTTTGAATACAAATATTGTCTACTAGATATTATACAAACTCAAAAGGAGTCCTCATTACAACTATTATCACACTATTTCACGTAATAGTGAGGACTACTAATGCTATCCTCTCGACCATTACTCCGCTCCTCGACTCGTCCCAATTTATGTTCTCATTTCCAAGAGAACAAAGGAAAGAAAGGGTGAGCTCAACTAGCCCAAGAAGAAATATTATGACTAAGATAATGCGTAATAAATTATCATTAGTCTTCAACAATGTTAAACCGATAAAATACAATAGACAACCAGCTTTAATCTCATAATGAATATTCAATCCATTAAAAGAGTCAAGTAGAAAATAAAGTCTACTATCTTTTAGGTTTTAAAAGGTTTTCATAAATTTTTATCACTAAGACTCGCTTTTAATGAATAAACCACAATATCTAATCATCCCTCGCATTACCTGGCCAAGGATTTTCATCAAATTATCAATGGTCACGACTATACCGAATCACCCCCGGTCATAATCATACCAAAACTATCCATCACGCATTATGTGCCACCGAGGACTTTTATCACATCATTTATAACAAGCCATGATTATACCGAATGATCCCGGTCATAATCATACTAAGTTCATCTACGCACGTAAGTTCAAAGATAACATAATATAATCATGAGGATGATGACAATGACATAATAATTCAATAAAACAAGTTCAAGAATTATTTTATCCAGAATTAGTAACGCCCAAATTGTCAACAAGATACTGCTTTTTGTAAAGTAAAATTCAAGAATGATCGTAAGAATATTTTCATGAAAAGATATCGGATGAAACGCAAATATCAAGGATATTCTACTAATTTCATGGAGTATAGAAGTCAAAGTTTTAACCAACTGGGTATAATAAAGAATGGAATAACAAAAGAAATCACCATGCATGTGGATTGCATGATGTATGTGTTATTCCAATGTAATAATAATAACGTAACCGTGTCGTGAAATTCACACCGGCTGTGATGATCCAATGTAATAATAAATGTCAATAATAAACAATGGAACCAGTCCTGTAAAACACACGCATGTGATATTCCAATGTAATAATAAATGCGAATAATAAACAACGGAACTGTGTCCAAAGTGTAAAACACACGCATGTGATATTCCAAATGTAATAATAAAGAATGGAATAATGTAAGAAGATCACCAAGTATAGGGATTTCACAGATACAAAAGTTATTCCAATGTAATAAATAAGAATGGAATAACATAAGGATTTCACCAAGTATAGGTACGCCGCGATATACAAAGTTATGTATAGGGTATACCACTTTTAAAAGTTATTCCAATGTAATAATAATGAATGGAATAATGTAAGTTCTCTTCATGAATAAGAAAGAATAACACTTCTTACGGTACAACAAATAATACCCCTTACCGTAAAAAGACATCGGATATCAAAGAAGTGAAGTACCGTAATACTTTTCTTCTTCTCTCTATAGATTTTCTCTATAGCTTCTCTCTATAATTTTCTCTGTAGTTTCAAAGTGAATTGTAAGAAAATAATGAAGGAATGAGCTTCTATTTATAGGAAAATAGAATGCATAGTAATTAATCCATGAACTATCTGTATTGATTTACTTTAACTGACTCATCCATATTTAAAGCAAAATCTTTTAAATAAAATATAATATATTCTATTTATATAAAAACATTTTACTATGCAAACACTATGCAACACTATGCAAAACACTACGCAAAACACTATGCAACACTATGCATAATAAAATATAATATATTCTATTTATGTAATAACTTTAATAAAGTATTCTGCTTTTATATAAAAGATGTTTCGCTTTTATTACGTTAATAATATAATAAAACAAAACGCCATTATCGCTATAATAATTCATATTATTAATCGACAATAATGGAATCAAACCGAGTGACTTCTCACATAAGCATCAATAATCAATACCGCAAAGCTACTACGCAACCACACGACATCGTATTTTTTACTAATGAAAGTAGTTCAACAAGATCAACCAGTAAAACTTCCGCCGTTATTTCAATAAAATATTTTTGTCTGCTTTTTCAATCCGACAATAATTTTGTGCTAGGGTCCACCAATGATTGAGCCGTCAGATTTAATATTCCCGCTAAACCGAATATTCCCCAACCAATCGAATATAATATAACCACTTACATACTTTGCAAAATTTATAAATACTACCCACAACTATAATATTATCTCAAATTCACACCATAATATTAAAAATTATTTCACAAAATTTAAATCTTTATTGATAAAATCTGGGGTCTCACATAGTCGCATTTAATATTCCCCGATTAAAAAGAATATTCCCTAACCAAACGAATATTTTATAACAACTCGCTTACTTTGCAAAATTTATAAATATTACCCACAACTATAACATTATATCAAATTTATTCCATAATATTCAAAAATAATATTTATAGAAAATTCATCTTTATTTATAAAAGCTGGGGTCTTACATAAAACCAGATATATTTTGTAAAGTGATCGACAAATATGACATAATATTTAAAACCATTGTAAGACATAATGGGAGAGGTCCAAACATCAAAAAATATAATGTGAAGAGGGTATGAAGACACAAGTGATGAAGTAGAAAAAGGTAATTTATGACTTTTATTGCAGAGGTATGCATTACATGAGAAATCTTTTGGCATAAAGGAAGACGATTCTAAATAAGAATTAGAGAGAATATGTTGTAAGATTGGAAGAGCTGGATGTCCTAAACTATGATGCCAGTTGATAGATGTTGTTTTATTGGTCAGAGAATGCTAGAATCGAGTTCTTGGGAGTCGCCCATTCATACACTCCATCCTTAGAGCACGCCTCGGAATAGAATTGCCCTTGAGCGAAGATCCTTCACAAAAAAGGAAGATGGTAAGAATTCAACCGATGCGTTGTTAGTGATGCAAAACTGAGAAATGGAAATTCATGGTTGGGACACAAAGAACATCAGATAAAGTGAAAGTTGATTGGGGAGATGAGAGAGTAGTGGAGCCCGCAGATGTGATGGAGAGACTGTAACATCCCCGATCATAACATCATCAATTCCATTGTAAGGTGAGTGAAGGGGATGATTGTTTAGATCACCGTGACACGATGAGAGGCACCACTGCCGAGTAAAACCGTGTCGAGTTTGGTGATGTGTTGTTGGTAGCAAAGTTAACTCGTACGTCGCAAATGAGCAATTGAGTTTTTGGAGGATGAGTATGCAGTGGTAGAGGATTGAATGGGAAGCACTTGAAAGGAGGGACATCTCTTGGCTGTATGTCCTTGGATTCCACAGATCTGATAGAAGCCTTGATAAGGTCTAGATGGAGGACGGTTGCTGCGATGTTGGAATCGTGAATCTAAGTTCATCGGTGGACGGACATTATTGGGTGCTGGTGGATGCCAAATTTGGTTGCTAATAGGTGGTGAGGGAAAGGGGGTACGCCAATTATTAGTTTTGTTTGGGCGCCATTGGTGGTTTGTTTTGTTTGTTGGATAGGCAGTAATTGGAAGTGAAGTTTCTGAACTTGTGATTCTTTGGTCGCAGAGGCTTCAAAGGAAAGTAGCCGTGAAGCTCATCAAAAGAGATGGAAGTGTCACGAGCTTGTACCGCACGAACCGGTTCCTCAGATTCGTCGCTTGGCCATCTAGGATCTTGTCGGTGAGGTCTTCAGGATCCATTGGTACACCAAGGATGGCTAGTTCATCAGCACAAACTTTGACTGAGTGAAGATACTTTGTTACATTTCGACCGCTTTTATTGGATTTTTAAGTTTGGTTTTGACTTGTTTGATGCGACCACGTGAGGGTTTGGCATAGGTGTTAGCAAGAATGGTCCATGCTTCTTTTGCAGTCTTGGCTTGGGCAATGAAGGCAAGGATAGTAGGGGAAAGAGAGCCAATTAAGGCATTTAGCAGTAGTTTATCTTGACGAATCCAGAGTTTGTGAGAAGGATTGGTTGTGGCAGTGTTGTTTATTGTGATGGTGGTGGGAGGACATGGATCGGATCCATCGATATACCCAATGAGGTCATATCCAATGAATAAAGTTTCAAATTGTAGCTTCCAGGATAGGTAATTTGTGGAGGTGAGTTTGAGTGGTGCTTGAGCCGATATGTTGATGGTGATAAGAGGAATTTTAGTGTTTGGAGGACTTGCGCCAGAGATAATGTTGGTGGAGTTTGGTGTTGTCATTTTGATGTTTGACTGCAAGAGAATAAGAGGGAAAAATTTAATGGGGAGGAATCGATATGAGCTTTGATACCATGTAGAGATGAAAATCAATTATGATTTTTTTACTAATTTTCATTAAATCAAAAAGAATATATATACAGAGAAATAACAAGATTACTCTTAAATATAAGAGAAAGACCTAGTCTAAAGGAAGACTCAGCAACTCTGTTATATACAAATAAATATTTGAATTTAAATAATGATATCTGTGTTGCATGCTGATATGTTACTCCATATTTATATTTGTAAGATAACATGATTCTCAAGAATTCTAGACTGAAAACTCACAAGCAAAGTGTAAGTGCATAGAAAAATAATCACAAAATTGCATATCACAATACCACTACTTCAAAGAAATGACAAATAGTATTATTATTATTATTATTATAATTATTATTATTATAAATTATAATGTAGTTTATTAGTAGATTAACCCCACCCAATTTCATAATAATTTCAATCTCCCACTCCACTACCCATCACATGGCCTTGTTGACAACCTTTGACAATGGCACTTTAGTCTTTTTCTCTCATAACGCTCTTATAAAGTATCCCACACCTTTACAAACGTCTTCAAACAACAAAAATTTCCACTCACTCTCTCAAGTCTCCACACCCCATTCTCTTTCTCTCTCTCCAGAATGTCGCCAGTGATGGGAAAATACAATAAAATCCGGCATATTGTCAGAATCCGGCAGATGCTCCGGCGATGGCGCAAGAATGCGTCATCTTCTCACGGCCGCTTCATACCGTCGGATGTGCCGGCGGGACACGTGGTGATCAGCGTGGGGAGCGGGTGCAGAAGGTTTGTGGTGCGGGCCACGTGCCTTAACCACCCCATATTCAAGAAACTATTGACCCAAGCCGAAGAAGAGTACGGGTTCACCAATGAAGGCCCATTAGCTATACCGTGTGACGAATCGGTGTTTGAAGAGATTCTACGACTCGTGTCACGGTCCGAGTCAGTCAACTCAGCTCGATTTGAGGACTTTCAGAGATGCTGCCACGTGAATTATCGAAACAGTCGTGACATTTTGGGTGAATCCAGGCCGTTGCTACATGGGTTGGCTGATAAATCAGTTTGCTAAGCAACGTATTGATATGAGTCAACTGGGTCGAGTGATCGAGTTTGTTAAAACTAACTATAGTTGACGTATACTACGTATAATTTTTTGGTGGGAAATGATGGGGTTTCATGTGAATGATTTTTTTTTTTTGTTTTTCCCCCTATGGAGATGGCAAAGATGGAGTTGTAACTCAACCGAGTCGTCCCGAGTTGAAGTTGATATTTTATTGGGTATTTCTTGTAAATTATTTTATGCATGGTCAAATCAAATGTTGGAATATAGGATTTACGAGGTTTTTTTTTTCTTTTCAAAAAAGAACTAATTGTATTTGTGCTATTCTTCTTTTGTAACCGTGACATTTATTTTTATTCATTAATTATTCATTTGTTGGTATAATAATTTGAGGTATAGATGTATTTTTCAATTAATGTGGAAACTTTGAATTGATTATTGGTTATGACTATTAAGCATGTGCATGGCTTGAAACCAAATTTTATGCTTAACTGGCCCTCCATGTGATCAACTGACTTTAAATTTGAATTTGACTAAAATGAAAAATTTACATTAAGTATCCGAAAATAATATATATGTCGAATTGTCGATAAATATTTAAAGAAGTTAAATTACGACTAATATAAAAGAATATATGAAATTGAATTGCGACTAATATGAAAGTATATACGATAAGATAGAATAAATTAAATTAGGATCGTTTTTAATTCTTATCTATCTCATGTATACTCATAATTCGACTAAAAACTTGTAGAATGTATAACACACTCTTAATTATTTTTCCTAATGTTCTGACCACATTGTTGCTTAATTTTAGAATTTTTAAATTCCACCTCTACATATGTTTATTTTACTAAAATAAACTCTATTTTTTGAACGATTAAATAATACACATAAAAAAAATGTAAAATGATATATATTGTGAATGTTTACGTTGATTTTTTGATTATCAGTTACGTGAATGGGTAGTAATAATTTTTTTTGGAGAGATGTATAATAAGTGAGACTATCTTATAATTTATACCAATATCATGTATTAATAAGTTTCTCAATTGTAATTTGACGTAAAGTTATGATTCGGTAGCTTAACGAGCATCAATCAAATCTTATTTTATACTCAATAAAATTTGTGAACAAAATTTGAGTAGCTCAATACACTCGACTTCTTATAAATTATAATTTTCTTTTGATACTCAGATCATATTCATTTGAAAAGTTCAAATTATTCGGGCTCGATTTGAAATCGGGCTCGATTTGATAGCTAAACGAGCCTCAATCAAATTTTATTTTATACTCGATAAATTTTATAAACCAAATCTAAACAACTCAATACTCGGTTCATTTATATCCTTACTTATAAAAAAATATTACAAATTAAAATAACATAAAATAAATATATGATAAAAGAAATTATAAATAATTAATACTATACCTAATACAATACAATTTTGTACTAGAATTTTCTTCTTTTTCTTTGTGCTTAATTTTAAACATTATTAGTCTATTTTGACTTTATATAAACTTATGAAACGGTGAGTTTTATATGACAGCTAATTGAGTTATGGTGGTCAGTTTTTCACCCGCATGTGGAAAAAGTAACTGCATCCCGCTTGGAAGGGTATAATATAATGATAATTACAATAATGCTCCTTCCTTTCATAATGTTTTTTAAGTGATTTTAGCTATTCTCTTTAATATTCTTTTTGTTTCATAAAAAGATTCTTATTTCTAAAATTTATAAATTAAAATATATATATATATATATAATTTTTATTCTTAAAATATTAAGGTGTTAATTTAATAGTGATAGCGTAATGATGAAATATTAATGATAAATTTTAAGAATACTGTGTTATTTTTTTTAACTGACAAATGAGATAATTTTCTTTAGAAATAGAGGAGTTATACTTATTTTTGGAAGTATAGAGGTTTTATTTACTTAACTAGTTCAAACCAACACTTAAACTATGCTTGGCAATTTAAATATATGAAAAGAAAATAGAACAATAATATTACCTATATATGTTCTAGAATATAATATCACTTATTTTGTGGTTTGCGTTTGTAAATACAAAAGTAAGTGTTCTTATTTTTTAAAATAGTAGTCTAATATCCCCCCTTTTATTTTCCTACCATTCAATTAAAAGCATTTTAGTCATTTAACAAAATGAATGTTAAGAAGGAAAAAAAAAGGAAGATGTTAACGCCAAGATCTTTCTACGCGCTCTAATCACGTAAAACACGTTCAATCCTGCCCACTACATAAACATTTTGTTTAATGAAAATCGAGAAGCAAATGTTGAATGGTGATACTTTATGTAGTGGCGAGGATTGAACGCGTCTTTACGTAATTAGTAATGTAGCAGAAGATCTTGACGTTAACGAGACCCAATTTGATAGATAGTTGTGATGTTTATGAACATTAATTTAATTACAATGATTCATTTTGTGGTCACATATTCTCTCATAATTGCATCTTATGTACGTTTGTTTGGTTTTAGTTATTGAGCAGTCAAAGTAGGTCTTGCTTTTGGGCACCCAAGAACAAAGCAACACTGCTTAATTGAGCCTCTTGTGTCGCTTTCTGCCCTTCAATAATCATCTTACACCTGAGAAAAGGAGTTGGAATATTACATTTTATATATGATTGAAGGAACTTTATATATATATATATATATATATTAAGTTATGTGATCATTATATATTACTTTTAATTTTATAAAATTAGAGGTTAAGACATTGTTGAAGCTCTAAAATAGTAACATAATTTGTATACGTGTACGTAACTAGTATTCTTTAATATTATGAAAAGTTGTTTTATATCATTTTAAGTGATTAGAGAGATAAACATATACTTAAATTATAATAAAATATATTATCATGGTTAGACATTTCTCGACATAGAGAGGTTACCCCAATGGTGGTTCAAGAACTTTAAAATTTTCAAATAATAAAATTAACCAATAAGCAAAAAGGTTAGACAAGATTAGATTATATATGATTACTTTTCCTCATCACTTATTTGACTTTATTTGTATCTAGGGAAGTTAGTATTATTAATTATAAAGAAAAAAAATAGTGACGAGGATTTAACTTGTTCTTTTGTGCTTTAATTCTTTAATTCTTTATGCTGGCTGCCAGCTGCTGCCCCGTGAAATCCGCTCGTGAGTCGTGACTGGGGGCGTATTTTTTGTTCATGAATGAAGAATAAATAAACAACAAAGGATAAAATAGTAATTTCATCGTTCATTTATGTATGATCTCCTATTAAAACATTGTTAGTTTAGTTTCACCTTTTTGATAAAACAGTCATTGTAATAAATAGTTATAATATGGATGTCCATTCATTTTCTATAACTTACATAACCTACATACATCATGCCTATTCATTCATTTCTATTTAAGTATTAGTCTTTGTAGCAAGCATAAATTTATAAATTCGGCGTATCACTATCCATATTAGTTATCTTGAAGAATAATAGAAAATCTCACTCTTATATAATCTTCTTACGCTTCTCTCTAAAATTATAATACGTTATCGCATTTATCGCTTCTCAATTTCGTTTTGAAGATATTTGTTTTGAAGGAGAAGGTATATATATATATATATATATATATATATATATATATATATATATATCATCATCATCATTTTGTGCACGTAATTGTAAGCAGTAGCCTTTTACTTATAATCATTTTGTCCATTACTTATCAGTTTACATCTATACTATATAAATAAGCAAAGAGCCTTTTAAATATTACTAGTATACTTGATATTATCTCCACACAATTTGAGCTTATTTGTGCATCAACACAAAGACCTTCATACTGCATGTCTTTTCCTTAGTATACATGTACATCACTATATATATAAGCAACATACTGCATACTGCATATACATACATATATATAATTGTTAATGAATTTGAGTAACTTAAGTATAAAATTAAAATAATTGAACTTTAATAATATTTAGGATAATACATAGTATCATTCAAATCTTGACTAACAAAAATCATTTTATACATGGGAGAATCCATATATCATTCTAAGTATCCATGCATCATTCATAGTGATATGTTTTTATAATTATGGAGATAAAAGTTTTGACAAAGTGTATTCCTATCTACCTTTGTTTTGACCCGATAACAATATAAACTTTAGTTTTGTTAATAAATATATATATATATATATATATATATATATATATATATATATATATATATAGGTTGTCCATGTATATAGATTATCACATGCAAATTGATTTCAAATGCATGTTCACCTATATCCCTATCCCATGCGTGTTCACGTTAGTAAGCCCAGAGATGCTTCCATTAAATAAAAATATATAGTATGCTTATATAATTTTTATAACATGCACATGTGGATAGTTATAATAAATTAAATTTCTAATAATTTTGATATTTTTGTATGAAGTTACAATGACAAATCTTGCTAAACTTCGAATTTGTGGCTCTTGACATTCTTTGGAAAGAATTATTTATCATGGGTGTTAGATCTTTCAAATTCATCTAGATGCAAAAGGTCTTGGTGATACTATCAAAGAAGGAAACAAAACATCTAGTCAAGATAAGGCCAAAGCGATGATATTTCTTCGTCATCACCTCCACGAGGGACTTAAAATTGAATATTTGACTGTTAAAGATCCACTTATCCTTTGGAACAATCTAAAGGAAAGATACGACTACCAGAAAATTGTAATACTTCCTAAAGCTCGTTATGATTGGATGCATCTAAGATTACAAGATTTTAAATCTGTAAGTGATTATAACTCAGCTATGTTTAGAATCAGTTCTAAATTACAATTATGTGGAGAAAAGATCACTGATGCAGATATGTTAGAAAAAACATTCTCCACCTTTCACGCATCTAATATGCTCCTGCAGCAGCAATATCGTGAAAAGGGCTTTAAGAAATACTCAATCGATTTCACGCCTCCGGGTCGAGCAAAACAATGAACTATTGATGAAAAATCATGAGGCCCGTCCAACTGGATCTGCTCCATTCCCTGCAGTGAATGCCGTAACATATAATGGAAAAAACAGAGGTCACGCCAGTAGTCGTGGACGTGGTTATGGACGTGGACGTGGACGTGGTCGAAATAATCATCGTGGTGGTCATTTCTCAAACACATATACCCATCAGAAGCGGGAATATAAGGATGGAAAAGCGAAAAAGGTGATAAAGATAAAAAATACCATGGAGAATTTGTGGTTATCGTTGTGGAGGTAAAGGCCATTGGTCTCGTGACATGCCGTGACACCAAAACATCTTGTTGAGCTCTATCAACAATCATTAAAAGATAAAGAGAAGAAGATAGAGACAAATTTTGCTAGTGAGGATGGAAAAGATGAAACAAATCTTGATTACGAAATGATGATTTTAATTATGGTTGTGTGGATACCACTCATCTAGATGTTAATGATTTTTCTCAAATCACTCAAGAAAAAATTGACTTCTTGTTTGGTGATGAGAGTGTCCAAATATAAAATTTTAAATGATGTTTTGATGTTATTGGACTTTATTTTAAGCATTAATAAAATTCTAATTATTATGTTTTTTATCATGTTTAACTATTTTCTTATGATTCGTTATATATGAGATATTTTATTAATCTAATTATGTATTTCTTATTTTCATTGAATAACATAGATACTCTCTTGATTCGATTCAAATGAATGGCGGAGATATATGTCTCGCAGCAATGTACAGTTTACCACGCACATTATATTCTGAGAATAAGAAATATTTTTCTTCTTTCATAATGCAAAAGGCCAATGTTAGTACGATATCGGGCAAGTGCAAAATTGATAGAAGGCTCAGGAAGAGCTAACATTTTCTTCGCTCGGAGGAACAAAATTTGAAATTGATGAAGCATTATACTCTCCCGTGTCTCAAAGAAATTTATTGAGTTTTAAGGATATCCGTCAGAAATGGGTATCATATCGAGACAACATGTGAAGGAAAAATTGAGTATCTTCACATTACGAGTATAATCTCGGGTAATAAAAGTGTATTAGAAAAATTACCAGCTTTTTCCTTTGGTTTGTACAATTGAAACAAATATGGTTATTAATAAAAAGCTAACGAATCACAATAACTTTGTTGTTTGGCATGAACGGTTAGGACATCCCGGATCGATAATGATGCGAAGAATAATTGAGAATTCATGTGGACATCCATTGGAGAACCAATGATTCTTCAATCGAATGATTTCCCATGTCTTTGCTTGTTTTTCAAAGGCAAGTTAATTGTTCGGCCATCACTTGGCCAAGATAGTGGACCTGAATCCACTTACTTTTCTGGAGCGAATACAAGGTGATATATGTGGACCAATTCATCCACCATGTGGACCTTTTAGATATTTTATAGTTTTAATTGATGCATCAACAAGGTGGTCACATGTATCTCTATTATCAACTCGCAACTCGGGCGTTTTGCGAGGTTACTCGCTCAATTAATCGATTACGAGCACATTTTCCAGATTATCCCATTAAGAAAATTCGTATTGACAATCTTTGGTGAATTTACTTCCCAAACTTTCAATGATTATTGTATACTATTGGGATAAGTGTTGAACATCCAGAAGACATGTTCACACACAAAATGGCCTTGGCAGAATCATTGATTAAGCGTCTTCAATTGATTAAGACCATTATCGATGAGATCAAACTGAAAGTAGTATGCATACTTGCCCAATCATGTTTGATGATAAAGCATATACTTTGTAATAATCTTATTCATTTATTAATAAAAAGTATTAATTTATTAAAGGCTTTTAATTATCTACATGATGTTGTTTTTTATAATATGTGATAAACCCATAGTTTTAAGCAATGCTTTTAGAATAATGATGATGATCATTCTAATGAGATCTAAATTCTTAAAAGCTTAAAACTAAAATAGTTCCCAATCATTGGATTACTAAATTGGGGATTAGTGAATCCGGATAGATTGAGTACATACGTTCTTTGCTTTCGTTGGATGAGGATGATTGATCTCGTGATCATTTA